>RJJA01000353.1:12464-47633 GCA_003724045.1 Lepidurus arcticus
ATTCCATGATCTTATGCTCCACCGTATCGTCCCTCTCTCCACACCCATCACAAGAGCTATTTCTTTTAAGTTTAAACCTATGCATCCATACCCGTTTTCGCATGTCCACATTCAGTCGAAAAAGTGCTACTGCTACTTTCCTGTTTTTATGCAATAGCCAGGGCGCTGGCTTAATGTTTGTAGCGACTTGTACCAATTTTTGAGGCGAACTGTTTTTTAACCTCTGTAGAATTTTTTGCTCTAATTTCTGTTTGAATATAGCCGAGATTTCGTGACTTGTGAGGGCTCTTAATTCTTCTTGGTTGGAGTCTTTTCCTATCTTCGCCGCCGCATCTGCTGCCTCATTCCCTGCGATCCCAACATGCGATGGCACCCATTATCTTCTATTCCGTTACGCAGATGAAGTACTATTGCAGTCTTATTACTGCTGGTATCCTTATTGTGCAGGCTAAGACTTTCCACGAATGATAAAACGTGATTTTTTCCTTGAATGGAATTTATTTTTAATTAATAAGTTGTGTTTAAATGCCGATTGACTATGAAATTTTGCCGCTAGATGGCTTACGATAGATAAGAAAATCTGGTGTTTATTACCACAGACTGGTAATTTGTTTATGTGAATTTCTGTTGTGTATAAATTAAACGGCGCCTTCGTTTTATTCTCGTGCAATACCGTAATTAAGGCAGAACAATGGGGAATGATACGAGTGTTCTACAAGCTTTTACAGTGAATGAAGACAAATTCGGCGATATAAACCCTTGGGCTTTAAACTGGGCTGTAAAAAACAAGAAAGATGTCCACGTTAATAATAATACTGATTCAGTACATGCTAAATGGACACCTGACGCACTAGTACTTACAGCGAAGCTGAAATCGTATGGGCAAGTGCCGAAAACCATGGAAAATGCTGTTGAAGTATTCGTTTAAATTATTTTTGTTTCACTAATTTTAACATTTAACTGTTTTTTTTTTTGTTTTTTTCTTAGCATGTAAAGCGACTGAGACATCCCACAATATTACGCTTTTTAGGCTCCTGCTGCTCTGGAGACACGTTTTATTTATTTACCGAACCAGCCAGACCCTTGTCAATGATCTTTGAGGATCAAACGCTACTCGAAATCTGTGATGGGCTCTACAGTATCGGGTTGGCCGTCCAATTCTTGCACGAAACAGTAAAAAATAGAACAGTTCTATTACTTTACCAAAAAAAATCATTTGACCGTATTTGTAGGCAAATTCGGTCCATAGTAACATCCAAGAACAATCCGTGTTTGTCGACAGCAAAGGCGAATGGAAATTAGGTGGATTTGACTACGCCGTCAGGTAAGAAAACAAGCTTAGCCTTAAGTCTTGCGTGATCTTATTTTTCTGTAGGATGAGTGAGCTAACAAAAGAATATTTGGACCAAATCCGATCCCACCGGCCCCCAAATATCATTCCACCCGAGGAAGAGCAACCCTCAGTGCAATTAATACCTTTCGCTTGCGATATTTACGCCTTAGGCGTTCTCACAACGCGTTGTGTGGCTCCTTGCATCGAAGAAGACTTCCCTGAAGCAGACTCCTTATCCGAATACGCTTCCAAACACCTAAAACACAAAAACCCAGCCAGAAGACCTTCAGCCTCTTCCTTCATCCAGCATCCCTTCTTCTCTAATCCTTATCTTCAGGTCAAAGACTTCCTTTCGAAGCTCGCGCTCAAAACCCCCCAAGAAAAAGAAGTATTCTTCAAGTAAGGTCGTTAAGAAAAATCTACCTTTATTAAATTTTTTTCTTGTTTTAGGAATTTACCTGAATCGTTACGTCACATTCCTCAGACAGTTATTGGCCAGCATTTGTCGGAGTCGCTGCTCAGTCGCTTGGTATTGCTGGAAACTTGCGCCCAGAAGTATTTTCTTCCTCATTTTCTTCTCCCAGCTGGTAATTTAATTTATATTTAATAAAATATTCAATTAGTTCAGTTGTTCAATTAATTATTTATTTATTTTTGTTCCTTTAACAGGTTTGGGACCTACTACGTTAAATCCTATATTAAACGTAGAGAATTTTCGTTTGTATGTCACTCCAATTTTGGCTAAAATTCTTCACGTGCGCGACGCAGAAATACGCACCGTTTTGCTCATGTTTTTTTCCTCTTACGCACCGTTTTTTGACTGCAAAAGTCTGGAGGAAGATCTGCTCCCAGAAGTAGGAAAATTTCTTTCATGTTTTCTAAAAAAAATTATCTATTAATACTGTCTGACTAGCTTCTATTGGGCATTAAAGACACGCACGATGATGTAGTCGCTGCTACTTTACGAGCATTGGCGGACTTGGTACCCATTTTGGGTAGCGCAACCGTCGTAGGTAAACGTGAGCGAATTTTTGGCGACGGAAAACCTAAAGTAAAATATAAAATAAAAAATCGAGAAGAAAGATGATCACTTTTTAATTGGAAAATTAACATTTAGGCTGTAGTGTCCTTTGATCTGAAACATTCGCCTTTAAAAATAACTTCTCCACGAAAAAAAAGCTCGTCGTTAGGAAGAGGTTTGCCGGAAAGGATTCCGCCAGACGGCGGAGAAGATATCGCGATGCAAGCAATTCGCCCTGAGCCTCTGACGTCATCGTTTTCTTCGGCCTCAACCCTTCAAGTGGAAGTTTCGTCCTCCACGAATGCTGAGAGCGAGGATTGGTCAGATTGGGATCGAGCAGAAGATGAAAAAGATGTCGAGAAAGAAGATGAGGAAGACAATTCTTCGTTGCATAATTTATTGAGACTTGATACTTTAGAAGAGGCTCTTGCGCCCCTCCCAGTCTTGCCGCCGCCAAGTGCACCGAATTCGTCACAACCAAGCAATTACAAGAAGAAGAAGTGGGGAGAAAATGGGAATCTGGGCGAAGAATTCGATGTTTTGATGGTCAAAGTCAATAGCAGGACTGAAATTGATGATTTATTCGCGGACATGGAGCCGAAACTAGTGAGTCCCATGACCCAGAGCCTCTCTGGAAGTAACGAGTCTCCTAAATCGGCAAAATTAGAGGGAATTGACGTCTTAAAGAATAAGCTGGCATTCCAAATTAATGTTCTTGATGACACAGTGGAAACTTCGGGTTGGGGTTGTGATTTGGAGTGGAATGAGGATTTTGAAGCGGGGGTGAATTGATTTGGAGTCGACTTTCATTGGAATCTAGTCACATTTGTATTAACAAAAGACGCGAAGCAAAAAGGGGATGCGTTATTTAAGGGCTCTTTCTACAGGTTAATGGTTGAAAATCCCCATAAAAACACAATTATAAGGCACACTGATCCTTTTTTGGTAAAGTTTTCGTTCCAATGAAGCTGTCAAGGTTATGTACATTCGCAAATAATTGAAACCCCATACATTTTTGAGTAAACACTAAAACTACGTGTTATGGAAAGAATATCGTAAGCCCGCTGCTGCCATTGCCATGGAATTGAGTCCGTAATTCGCTGCGGAATTCACTGTCGAGCCATACATAGATAAGCCTGTTATAAATACAATAAACGAATCAGTAACATCCGCGTAAAACCTCGTAAAGTTTTCGGTGTTCGGCGAATTTCAGATTGACGATTGAAATTCAATTTTCATTCCATACCAGACATACCAGATTTTGATAATCGACACCGATCGCTAAGCAACTGGTAGACTCGGAAGAATACGGTACGAGACGGAAAATTCCAGCATGGTCGCAAAAGCAAACTCTGAGGTTGATATCGTATAGATTTAAATAGAGTTGTCTCGATTCTAATTACGATTTTAAAGTAGTACGATAGTCAATCCCGTTATCCTTTTAGCCAAAGTACTCGCAGGAAACGTCAAATTTCACATTTAAAATACATTAAAACGCTTGCTACTTTAACTTAGAAGTTATGTGAAGAGTTTGCAGATGGAGTTTCTCTTTTATGAGCGGATTTTGATCGGAATAACATAATCCGAAGAACTGTATTAGTAATATTCTTAGAATCCGAGTAACGAAACAGGGTAAGCTAGGCTGAAGAATATATGGATGAACCCCCTTGGGGTTCCAGGCTTGTGTACCAACTGTAAGGTTTTATCGCTAGAAAATGTCACCTGTCGTGCGAACATCAAGGACTGCTCAGAGAAGCCGCTAATGGACGCGTGACAAGCAACAGACACTTAATGCGCAACAACCTCAGCCTTTGGCAGGGCATTTACCCCAAAACTGCTTAGGGAAATGGTGCCTTTTCTGCCTTTTCCCCATGTTTTTTTCTACGTTTTATTTCTTTAAAAAATTAAGAAAACACGCTTACCTGCAGTGGGCACCATAGCCATGCTGGAGGTATAACCCATTGACGTCCTCCAAGCATTGGGGTAACCCACAAACTCGTTACCTTTAACGAAAAGGAAATTAATTTGTAAATCCCTTTTAATTCTCACAGAGATAATCAACTTACTCGGAGCAGGCTGAGGAAGAGTCCGCGTACTTAAGGGTTGCTCAATTAAAGAATTCTCTTGTCCACGTCCATAGGCCACGCCCCCTACAATCGGCGTAGATGTACCGCCACGTTGAGCTTGCATAGATCTTTCATTGCGACGGAATTTGGCTCTTCGATTTTGAAACCAAACCTTAATTTAATTATGAAACAACTTTTTAAAAGAAACTGATTTAATTAACAGACATTATAGCAATGTCATTTTCCCCTTATTTCAATTGTTACCGAAAAGTTTTTAACCTAGTTTTCGATTTGAATCTTAATTACAGGAAGCTTTTTTTAATCGAAATAGTCGTCATTTAGTGGTTAATCTAAGTAGTTTTAGTTTCTATTTTTTTATAGAATTGACTAATAGAGATTGGATCCTAAGTTATAAGATCAAATTGTAAAATGCAACGAGACATGCAAACGGGAATCGTGTTACTCTTTAGCTTTGAAATTCCGCTCGCGAGAAGGGATCGAATTGGCCAAAATCTGACTTGGTTTTCAACTTTTAAGCGCAAAATAAGCGAAAATTCTAAAACGAGGGTTTACAGTATAGGGAAAGGAGGATAAATGGAGACCGTTTGAATAAGAAAAGCGTTTCAGTTTTCTTCGGCGTGTCAGGCACTTGTCCGTCAAAAGTCCAGCAAAGTGGGCGCCGTTCCGCCGTCGGTGTCAACCGCATTTCCGGCATCTAGAACCTCTTCTTTCTTTCATTTGTAGCGAAGCCCTTTCAGCCACCGAGGAAAAACTCGTTGGGAGGTTACCCGGATCGTTTTCAGTCTCTTTCCCCCTTTTTTCTCGAAACCCTCTTTTTTACCCTTGGAAATGAACTAAATGAACAATTTCGACTACTTTAAATATTCAAATTTGGCGCTTTTTCATTTCCCTTTTGAAAGCGAGACATGAATTTCACAAGATTAATGGATTTAAGAAGTTTTCTAGGGTGAATGTGTGAACTTAATGGACTATGTGGGGATTGTTGTCAAGTTACAAGGACACAAAGAAGTAGAAGAAGGCGAAGAAGCTGTTGCATTTCCCATGCGTGTCGCGTATCCGTTTGTAGCACATGTTACGTCACTCAAAACTCGCAACATTTCCCCGATTTCGTGATGGATGTTGAAGTTTCGCACTTCTTTAAGCTTTTAAAGTCTCTTAAACTTAAACGTCTACACTTAATCTTGCTAAGGTGTTACATGTATAGAAAGAAGGCTTGAAGATAAGGTGATATTTTAAGTAACAAACTTTGGATTTACCTGAACCCGTGCTTCAGATAAACTCACTCTTCTTGCAAGATCTTCGCGTACAAATGCGTCAGGGTAGTGCGTTCGCTCGAAAACTTTCTCTAATGCGGCCAGTTGCGCGGAACTGAAGGTAGTTCGGTTGCGTCGGGGCTTCTTTTTGCCTCGTTTGACCTCACTTTCATCTGCCAAGCCGACAAAATATTAATTTTTAGCGCGTATGAAAACGTGTTTACCATTCAAAACCAGTGAACTAGTTAATTTTTAGCTAAAATTTTAATGTTTAATCCAAGTTATTGATCAGGAACATTTACAACCTAAATTTCGCTCATTTAGATTCAAAATCTTGAACTTACTCATTAGGACAGTAAAAGCATTTTTCGTTAGTTAAATCTTCATAAGATTTGTTAAATGGCTTTGTGTGTGTTAAAATGATTGTCTGATCATTCAAATTTGTAACATCTAAAAAAATGTCAGAATTCCATTACAATTCACTAAATCTTCTTGATCGTCGTCGAGTTCCTATGAATGATCCGGTAATGTTACTATTTTTGTATAAGTTTACACAACAGTTTAAGGAAATCATACACAGTTTAAGAAATGCATGCAAATTCTTCGAAGTTCTTCGATGTAGTTAATCGAAGATTTAAAATATGAACACCAATAACTGAAAGGAAATTTGGTGAGTTTAACTCCTAATTCGATGGACGCAAAAATTTACTCGAAATTTTAAAGAATGTGTGCTAATTTCGTTCCTCTTCAGAAATGCAACCGCGTTTCGTTTTTAATTTTAAGGACGTCTAGGAAGTATTTGAATAGAACCTAAAAATATTAAAGATAGTTATATTACCGTCACTTTTCTCGGAATTAGGAGACGAGCATTCTGATTCTACAGAGATCTTATGCTGCTGTTGAAGATGGTGGTGCTGTTCTAACTGTAGCAAGTGCGTAACGGAGAAATTTCTGCCCGTGGGTGAGGCTACAGGATCAGGTGTAGTACTGGCCAGGTGTAGAGTCCGGTTCATATGGATTAACTGATTATATTCCTCCACTTGTGCACAATTATTATTACTATTGCTACAATCCGAGGAAGGATTAACTCTGAGATGCTCTTGACTGAAGTTGATGGGATGTTGCAAACGATTGTCACAGTTATAAAGTTGCTGGCCATGACTCACTACGTACGCCATTTTAGATGATCAAGAAAAAAACTAATTCAAAGATCACTTTGAGTTTTCGTCTCTTTCCACGTAATTGAAAATTAATCTAATTAGGGCACTTTAATTAGGTACGGTATGCGAAACCAAAGTTTTTCTTGACACCTTAAAACACGCCCCCTTGGTTCCCCGACGCTCAAAACGGAATGACATGCCACTTGGAACGCTTAAGACTCTTTAAGACGCTTTTTCGATGCTGCTGCGCGAAGAAGAAGGGCGTGGCTTCAGATTGAACCAGGCAGCCAATCGTCTCGAAGCGTAAAAACAGAATGGGAGCGAATAGCTAACGCGTTTTCGGCGCAGAGACGTCGTCAATCACGTTGAATTATCTCTTCAGGTTTTTTTGTTATTTCGGGAAGTTGAATTAATCTTTTTAGAAATGTTTTCGTTTATAAAGAGCGGTAACATCTAAAGAGTTCTAATTAGCTACGGAAGAATACGAGGAGAATCAACAATTAGCTTCTGGGTTTGAGCTGAGGGTCAAGTATCTCTTTGACCTCAGCAAATGAGCCGTTTTGGCGCCAAAACGGTAGGCCATTTTCCGTCTTTAACCCAGATGCCAAAACTTCTATAAGAAAGTACTTTTCGCTTCAAATTTCTATATTTTTAACTTTCTCGTAAGAACAGTTATATTTTCATTTATTTTTTAAAACTAGAAACTTTAAAGAAACTGGTTGTTGAGGAGGGTGGTTTTATGCATTTATGGATGCCTCTGTTTTGTTTCAGGTCAAGCAAGGTTTGTGTCAATGGCAGTCGTAAAAGCGAAGGACAGGGACGGAAACTTTAAGTGTCATTTACCTAAGTGACCAGCGCCACACTGGTAAAAAAGGACTTTCATCTTATTGCCACCCTCTCCATTCACAGAATCTTTTGTTCACTATTACACACTTTTGTAGACATCGGTGTTCCTAGTTGTTCTCGTCTTCCGGTCTGACGACTTTTAGGGATTAAAAAGATGGAAAGGTTTTTTGTTTCTGTTTAAAGGAGGGTTGGAAAAGTTGTCATTCAGAAATAATAGTTTTTGTGTTCTGTTTCATTTTCACTTTCGTTTTCGTTTGAGAAAAAAGCCAGAAAGACAGGTCCCATTTTCCTTAACGTTAACTTCCCCGAGGGACTTCATTAGCCTTTTTTCAACAACTCGTGTTGGCACTTCATTAATTTTAATGGGCAAAGAAAAATGGTCACAACGCATCATTTTTCGCGTGTGTTAAAAGTTGTTATAAATCCGCAAACTAAAATTAGCATGTGAATCTATTTTAGTGTGGTTTGGAATTTAAAGTTTGAGCTACTTATTGGTTAATTTTATAGAATTCCAATAATGCTTACACTATTTCGAGTACGTAAAAGGAAAACTATAGTTTATACCAGAAAGTTCTTACATTTTTATGTACAGGTATTGGGAAACACAGGCCAAATAAACTATTGGAGGTAAATGTTTTCATACCTTTCGCCATTCGTAATTAAAAGTCATGAATGTAATCATTTTAAATAACAAAATGTAACTTATTTGAATCTATTTATAAAATAATACTGAATTTATGAACAAAGTTGGGAACTTTCTTTGTAGATCTACTAGTTTCGTAATTATTATAAACTCAAAGTTTTGTTTAATTAAGGTTTTACTTACACAAAGTTGACTTGATTTGGTTTTACAGACGAATACCTCTAGTGATGAATGTTTTGTGCTTTTATCGTCTTCATCCGCGCTGAGCTTTCCTGATAGTTCCTGAATCTTATTCTACGTATTGCAAAGTTTTTTGTTTCCTTTTGTTGGGGGGCGGGTAGATGGTAATCGTTTACAGAAGAAAGTTTGTGGTAGTTCTCTGGATTGTATTAGTGATTCTCAGTTGTAATGGAGAGCAGGAATGATAATTTGCTGGAATGCTTTTTGAATGGATGACTTTAGCTGGCCCCGAAATAGCTTTTTCCTTGTGTCTTTGCCATTCGTGTGTGTGTTGGTTGGGGGGAAAGGTTTTTGGAAAAGCAAAAATTGTTCTTCTAACCAAAGAGAAAAGTCCGCTCAAAGGAGTTTTGGCTGTGCTTGCCCAGGCAGGTGTCGGTTTAGATTGCATGCTCCATCTTTCAAAGCTTCCTTCGGTCGGTTCTTTCGCCAAAAATTCTTCCGTAAAACCACTAGCCACGCCCCCTTGGCTCCCTTTGGAACTCGGTGTTAGCCTTATATATTTTTTTAGTTTAATATCGCAACATAATGCAAACTTTCCTTCAGGACTTTTTTTTTGTTTGGTTTATTTTTGGATCGCCAGAACCTTTCTTCCAATGGGTCTAGATATTGAGACATTTGGACTGCGTTTGGGAATCTTGGAATCAAAGCCAGATGAGTATGAGTCCCTTGTGGTCTAATTAAGTCATTGAAGAAGCTTCCGACGTTACGGTGACTCGACTTGGAGGCACCAAACGCAGACCTTGCCCATAAAGTACGTAACTGAGGATCATTAGCAGGAGTTTTATGTATCAAAATTTGCATTATATTGTTATAATAAGTTTAAAGCTTGGGTATATTTAAGGTGGCTTGGAACGGAAAGGAGCACATGAGCGCGTGGATCCTTGTCGCTTTGCATTCAGCTCTCCAAGTTCTCATGTCAACTTCAATTGACAGAAATGCGGCGCTGACGAAGACACCAGGAGCTTTTAAGAAGCGAATAAACAGCCGGAGCCTGCTTCGCAACTCTACATTAGTTGGCAGGCTATAGAAAGCATGATGCAGACTATAAAAGCACCCCTTTCCCCAAAAGAAAAAAACAACTGTGTTTTCTTTCGGAAAATAAACGAAACCACCACTTGAGAGGTAAGTTATAGCATTCAGTCAGCCTTTTATAATAATTGCTTTTGTTTGTCATACTATGTATAATTTTAGGCATGAAAAATACGTATATCCTACGAAAAGTATTAACGTTTCTTCGGGTCATTTTTGCAGTATATTATAACTTATAAGGCTATCTTACTGCTAGAATGCACTAATATCGACAGGTTTTTTTTTATACGTGTATTAGTAAAAAATTTAGTAAATAATCTTATGTCAGGTAGTCAGTTTTGAAGAAAAGTGTTAACCGAAAAGTTGTATATGTAATACTGGAATATATGTTTCGGGCTTTTCAGTCTGTTAATGGTTTAGAGCTTACAAAAAGAGAGCCATGCATCATACAAAGTGGGTGAAGAACTAGTGAACACTATTCAGAAGCTATATAGCTATGGTATGAGATAAGGAGGAGCCATTCAGTATAGTTTTCTGGCGATGGTTACAGGAAGATTACAACTTCTTTTTGAGTTCGGTAAAAGCCACTTTAGCGCCCAAGGAGTGTTGAAAGTGAATTGACACTTCCACTTCATATCGGGCTGCAAAGCTTATACAGAAGCATACGCATCTTTTGCAAAGAGATTGTTATCTGAAGAGCGAAGTATAGAAGATCTGATGGAGGAAGATTTATGTGTGGGAAATTCAAGAATCAAATTAGTTCCAACCAAAGAAGGGAAACATGTAACAGTAGTTTCGGAAATCAAGTAACAGAAGGAAATGAGACCTTGCACCGCACGGGTGCTAATTTGTGTCCTAGACCGAGTGTTGCGTTAACGACGACTGAAACGACTAATGTTACAATATGGGACCGTACAGGGTTTTGACCCTTGTTCTAGCTCAGCGGATGTGACCTGAGCGTGCCTGTGTTTGCTTTTCAAGTTCGTGCAATTAGAGAGAAGAAATGACTGTGTAATATGGACGTTATGCTGGGGTATGACACAACCCGTAAATTTTAAAGGGTAGACAGAGAAAGAAAGGGGTCTTCTTCCTTTTTGTCGTTTGTCATCGTTCATTGTAGGCAAACATTGTAGGCAAACTTAACGGGGAACTTTTAAGAGTCCTCAAGCCAGAAGCTCCCAAACGAAGAGTTTACGACCTTTTACGACGGTAAGGATGGGGTTATAAGTTAAGACATTTCGCTAAAAGGCTTTGTCTACGACGGGGGATATTTACCGACTTTTACTTTGGCGTCGGCGTCGTAGAGTGCAGTAAGGAAATTTTATAGGAGTCTACCGCAACGTCGCGACGTCCAGGCGCCGTTCCGGGCCTTTTCGCCCAGCGAAAAGGCGAAAGGCCAAGTCAGGTCACAAAGGCAGACCGCCCTGCATGCTGCCACATTTGGAGACCTGACCCCGCTTTCGTCTCAGGTTATGCATGATTAGTCCCCAGCGGAGACAAGCGGAGAGCTTGTGGCGAGCGAAAAAGGTAATCAACAGAAAACAAGGCCACCCAAATTGCTTCTTCTCTAAGGAATGACTCCTTACTGGCTTCATCTTCTTTAAAGCCAGGCACATTAAAACTCCCATTGATGAAATTAAGCGAACAGTCTTTGGAATTCCACTATTTTAAGAAGAATTCCGTCTAAGGTTTGCCTTTTTGCAATCTTTTGACACTTCCAGTTGCATATAATTGAAGACGAAGCTACTAGATGGCGTCTAGGAAGTCAAAGTTGATATTTTTCCTTGGATGGGTGTGCAAGTTGTAAATTTAGCACGGAAATTTGAAGTATTCTTCGTTTTAGACTTAGGCAGAAATTAGCTGTAGCATAACCATTATGGCGGAAACTCCAGATGATGAATTGACGATTCCACGAGCCGCTATGAACAAGATGATTAAGGAGATTGTTCCTAACGTGCGAGTGGCAAATGAAGTTCGCGAATTAATTTTGAATTGTTGTACAGAATTTATCCATTTAATTGCCTCAGAAGCAAATGAAATTTGCGCCCAGCAACAAAAGAAAACAATTAACGCAGAACATATTCTATCTGGTAAAATTAAGATAAAATGCCATTCAAATAAATTAAGTTTCGTTGGCTTTGTTGCAGCATTGGACAAGTTGGGATTTGGCGACTACAAAACAGAAGCTGAAACTGTATTGAAGGATTGCAAAGCTGTAGCTGCCAAGAAACGAAGACAGAGTACCCGACTCGAAAATCTGGGAATTCCTGAAGAAGAACTCTTGCGCCAGCAACAAGAACTCTTTGCCAAAGTACTTAAAAAAATGTAGAATCGGCTTATAATCAATTTTATATTTCTTTTGTTTAAGGCACGAGAAGAACAACAGCAAGCAGAACAAGCTCAGTGGCAACAATTGCAAGCAGAAGCTTCCCAACAAATGCTCCAGGCTGGCGTGTCGGGTTTATCTTCTGCCAATGACGAAGAAGAGTATGCGTGAGAGACGAATAACTGTTCTGTTGAATACGACGCTTATAATATGCTGTGGCAAATAAAAGTTTTTCTATAAAAAAATAAATAAAATCTATCGAATTTTTTAAGGTTATATTATGTTAAGTATCTCTAATGTTTAGTTGTAAACTATAATTCTTAGCAATGAAAAGGTTACTTTTAGAGTAGTTATCGTTGTATTTAAGCAAGAATGTATGGTAAAATATGCTTATACAGATGTTAATTAATAAGGGCGCCACGATTAAGTTTTAAACTTTTCCATGTAGATGGCTCTTGAAGTCGATTATTTTTGTTCTTACCGCGTGTTAGATGTTTTCAAGCGAGTGCTGTTAACGGAAAGTCGTTTAAAATGAGTTTTTCCACCTTGGATGTCAATATTACCCGTCAAAGGCTTCTTGTGATATTGGGCGATGACTCTAAAAAGTAAGTCTAATTCTTTTTGTCAATATTTCTTATATTCAGTATGGGTGCTTATTGTTGCTAGGTATTTTAGCACTCTACGAGCCTGGTTTTCCTTGAAAGTAAAGATACTAATAGTTTTTATGGATTACAATAATAAGGGTTTAAATAAATAACTCTTTAGTTGACAAAGGAAGATTTTGACCGCGAAGCAAAGAAGTTGATTCCTCCCAACCTGGTTCATCTTCACAATGATTTCCTGTTGGCCATTCTGGGCAAATGCCAGAGCCTTTGTCGCCAAGCTGTTCCAAGACCTTCTAATCTATTCACTACACAAGATATAAAACCACAGATTGATCAAACAGACGTGGAAATCAAACCTCGAATCATACACCAAACTCCCGTAAAGATGGAAATCGACCCGGAACCTGTTCAAATCATACCTATTGTCAAAGAACGACCTGTAAAACCCAAAGTCAAGCTGGTTAGATCAACCTTTGAAGTACAAAAGGTTAAATTCGCTTGAAATGTCTTAATTTATGCATTTTGTAGAACCGACACCAACCACTAGACCCAATCGACGTTTTGAAAGCTATTAAGTTCCCCGTAAACAAAGTTTCAGCGCGCAATAACCCCGTGTTGTCTTATTGTCATCGTGATCTTATGCTGCCCGACACTGCAATGATTCACGGACGAATGATGGTCATTGCGTGGGAATATGGGCTCGATGGTGTATCAGATAATGCAGTTGAACTCTTAATTTTGGCAGTTCAGGTGCAAAAAAATCTCTTTAGAATTGTACTTTAAACCTTATTTTCGGTTTGTAGAACCAATTACGTTCTTTACTTACAACAATCATCACCAGAAGAAGAAGTTATAAGCTAAGAGACGGTTTCCAGCACGCCATTGGCCAACCAGTTCCAAATACGTGGATTCACAACACTTGGTTGCTTTTAGGCTCTAATGGGGAGCGGTAAGGTCTATTTTCCTGGCTTAAAGTGGTTAAATGACCTTTACGGGTTCAGGAATGTTGCTGAGGTAACAGACGCCAATGATCCTTTCAACCATGTACCTAGTTTGTGTCCTACATTAGCCGAAGTGGAACGCGAAGCAGCGTTAAATGAAGCTTGTTCTGTTTACGATCCTAAAAGCTTGCCTCCCGTGTCTTTACTTGAGCTTTTCGAAGCTTTACAAGGCAACAAACAGGCTATACCTTCTCACAGCATTTACTCTGTGAATATGGAACGCATTGCTTCGAAAATGTGGCATTCCTCTGATCTTTCAACTCATTGTTAACTTGATTCTTTGCTAAATTAAAAAAGAAACACGACTCAAAATTTTACAGAACTGGACTCCTTGCTCTTTAATTCCGTCGTCTGGTGTACAAAATGAAACGAACCGACTGTTAGGTCACGTGGGTAAAAAAAACCAGGTGGAGAATTGTTGAAAAAAATTGAAAAAAAATGTCCAGTACTCTTCAACTATCGCTTCTCCAAAGCTTGATGGTTTTGTCGTTTTCCAATGCTGCGGATGCAATTATGTTCTCCGTAGGATGACATGCCGTACATAACACAACGTCTAAATCACACATTCAAAGAAGATTTTAGATATACGTTAAATGATTATACCTGTGTGGCCGTGTAGCTTTTGCACGATTTCTTTAGTTTGCAAGTTCCAAATGTAGACCAAATTATCTTCGGAGCCCGACACGATCCATTTCCCTCCCGTGACGGAGAAATTGGCAAAAATGCAATACTTTTCGTTCTTATGGCCCGAATACGTCTTGAGACATTTGCCTTTGCTGTAGTCCCACAGTTTAAGGGTATTGTCCAGGGTGGCCGCCAAGATATACTTGCCATTAGGCGAGAATTTCACAAAGGAAACAGGCGGGTTATCGTCGTCGATTAAGGTCTTTAAACACTGACCAGAGGCAGTGTCCCATATTCGACTAAAAAAAATATATTATTTTAACTTACGCTCAAAACGGGAAGTTATAAAGCTAGATTTGCAGACTAAACGTGCTGAAATGACATTTTGGTTAAATTTCCTAGCTTAAAATCTGTTAAAATTATCCTGAAGGATACCAAAGGCCGTCGTAGCTACTGGAGACGATTAGAGATCCGTCACGGTTGAAATGGACTGCACTGACAGGATCGGAATGTGCTGGTAATGTTTTCAAACATTTTCCTGTCTTAACATCCCAAATTCGAACACTTTCGTCGAACTATTTAGAATACATATTACGGGAACGCGATTAAAACATAATTGTAGATAAAATAATTGTAGTTACTGATCCCGACACAATCAAGTTGGACTGAGGGTTGAAGTTGCAGCAGAAAACGTAGTTGCTATGTCCTTTCAGAGTCTTTAAGCATTTTCCCTAAAGAATAAACAATTATACTAGATAAACTGGGGACTTCACAGATTTTCTTACTGAGCTCAGCTCCCAAATTTTCAAAGTTTTGTCGTCGGATGCAGAAACTAACAAACGGCTGTCTGAAGACCAAGCTACGTCTGAAATACCAAGTTTATGACCGGAAATGGTCTTTTCGAACTTTCCATCATAAGCTCCCCATATTTTTATGAGTTTATCAGCCGCTGTTCAATAAAATTCAAAACTTAAGTCGTCTTGAAAAGTTAAATGAAAAGAAAATTACATGAGCTGGCCAGCCATTCGCCATTAGGACTGAACTTGACTGATGAGACAGCTTTGGTGTGACCAGCTAACGTAAACTTCAGGGCATAATTAGGTTTCTATAACAAAGAAAATTTTACAAGTTTCTAAAGAGAAAGTTAAAGGTTTCGATTTTACCAAAGCGGCGGCTGGTTTCGCTTGTGAAGGTGAAGTGGTCATGCCTGGTCCTTGTGGTTTATCTGAGATGGGATCTGAGCGGTACCTTTCATCAGACACGAGGAGTTTGACAGCGTTTAATTGGGTTTATAGAGCAATAATACACGACCGTATCAACTCAAAGTTTCAATGGAATACCTCCTTCGGCTTCACGCCTTCACAGCGTCTTTAAGCAACGCGCCGCCAAAATAGTTTTTTGTTTTTCTTCTCGTTTCTCAGGATAATGGAAGCGAATTATCCTGTACTTAATCTAAAGGAAATATGTTATTAAGTACAATTAAACGAAAAGATCGGAGGTGGTACGTACTTACGGGTTTATTATGAAGTTTGTCCAAAACTATGGCGCGTCCTTGAATTGTCAATCGAAATATAAACCAAAACGAAATTCCAGCATTGTAGCACTTGCATATAGATTTTAGAACGTATATATAAAAAATCAAAATAATTAATAAATCACTAATGTTTATATAAAAAAAATATTCAACGCTTTTTTAAATTTGGGGCGTTGGGTTTACGAAATAAACAAAATTTTGGCAACACCGCAAATATTGTTGGTAATGCAAGGCTTTTCTCCTTATAAAACATCACTATAGCTGGTTGGGCTCTGATCGCCGTATCAGTAAACCTGACCTCTGAAATTCCTATAATTCTGCTCTGGAACTTTGAAAATTATAACCTTTCCCATATTCTATAGGTGTTGGAAGTTTAAATTTCGCTAACATTTCCATCTAAATATCATCTACGTTGGCACAAGTTCTTGGACCAATGGGAGCGCGCCGTAGGTACGTCATCGCATCTGAGGCCCCGCCTTCACATGCCTAGCCATACTTGGCAACTGTCAAATAACAAAAGTCTTTGACCTTTATTCAGGATTATTATTAGAATTATATTATAATTAATTTACATCTTTTGAATTTAATAGTTAAGTTTGAAGTGATCTTTTGAACCCAACGGCTTTTCCTGATTTCCCTTAATGAGTCACAAAGAAATTTTTTTTAGTTTGCATTCTCAGATTTGTATTAATTGGGAAAATTAAAATATTTGTAATAGAATCGGTTGGATTTGTGTTGTAATACAGGCAAATATGAATGTAAGAATTTTAGCTTTTGTTTCTTGTGATTCGGGCTGGAGACTTTGGCAACGCTGTAGGCTTCAGCTGCCCAAGCCGTTCGTCGGTTGCGCCAGCGTCGCCATTGTTGTTGGTGGTTTCTGACCCAGGGTAGACTATTTATCGGCCTAGATCATGGATCAGGGAGGTCATCTGAACCAGGAAACCAATTATCGGGCCACATCAGAATCTAGTGATGGGTACTAATCCTACTTATGTAATTAAATCGTAGGAATAAACTGTTGAAAGGCCAAATGAATATGCCGTCCCCTTCTTGGCTACGATGACGAAGGCTGTAACGGCCTCTCAAAGCCTTCGCTAAAAAACAAAAATTCCATGTTGTAATACTGTACATGAAAACTTTGTGTGCGTGTTCTGTTTCATGATAAGCATCTCCTAAAAATGAGTCGTGAAGGAAATACTGCACTACTTCAAACCCCAACGTAAGAACTTGACTTGTTTTGCATGTTTGGAACAAAACTTTCTTTCCCTTCGTTAATTCGAAGTTGTGAGTCCCAAAAGTGTAAACGTTCCACCAAAAGCTTTTTAGATCCGCTTGGATTGTTACAGTTTGTGTCCTTAGTTTGGCTTACGTTGGTGATTTTGAAAGTTAGCACAAAAAGGCCAAATTTTGGCCTTCACAGTTTGTAGCCAAGGATTTGGGATGGTTTATGTTGGCAGTTGGCATTTGCTTTTTTGCACTGCTCAAATCCCTTACATGTAATTTTAAGTTAATCGTTTGCGTTTATATTCTAGAAGTGATGGGGAGTCCAAGGAGAACGATAAAATGCCTCAAAACATGGTAAACTTCTTACGGATCTTACAAATGCTTGATTCAAATATTCGTTTTTTACGTAGGTTCTCATTCCAGCATCTCGACCAGAGCCTCCTCCTAGAGAAGAAACTCGTTTAGAGCCTGTGAATGGCATCGTTCAACCTCCAGTTATCCCGCCAGTTGATCGGCCAGGTCGAGCCACCAATCAGCTGCAATACATACAGAAATTTGTCATGAAAGCTGTCTGGAAACACCAATTTGCCTGGCCATTCCATCAGCCCGTGGACGCCAAGAAACTAAACCTTCCAGTAACCTTAATCTCCATCAAACTCTTAGATTTCTTAACGAATTTCTGTCGTTTAGGATTACCACAAAATTATAAAATGTCCAATGGACTTGGGCACCGTGAAGAAACGCTTGGAAAACAACTACTATTGGAGCGCCAAAGAGTGTATCCAGGACTTTAACACCATGTTCACAAACTGTTACGTGTACAACAAGCCTGGTGAGGATGTGGTGCTAATGGCACAGACACTAGAGAAGTTATTTCTCACCAAAGTAGCGCAAATGCCCAAAGATGAGGTAGAAGTGGAAGTTTTGCCTGGCAAAGGAGTCAAAACATTAAAAAAGAGCAAGATTCCTGGTATGATTCCTCGTGGACGTCCGCCAGGTAGTGGGAACCCCACTGGAGGACAATTGGGCAATTCTGCGCTCTTGGCTGCAGTAGGCGGGGCCGGACCTGCTCCCAGTCCGTTTCTAAACAATAGTCTAGGTGGCGGGGCAAGTGGAACGACTGGCGGGGCAGGCAGTTTAGGTCCAAGTGTCCCTGGGAACCTCAGTGGCAATACGGTGGGTGGGGCTATAGGCAACACGCCTTATTTTAGTAATGGACCAGTTTCGGGTTTGCCCCTCGCAGCGGCGCTGCAATCGCCGTTGAGTGGTGCTACTTTGCCGGGAGGCGTACCTCATCCCCAGCCAGGCTTAGCCACGCCCCCTATGAAGCCCCTCTTAGCACAGGGACCCGCCCCAGGGCAACCTACCATGAAGCCTCTATCAATGGTGTGTGCCTTTTTTTTACTTACCAGGTTTTGTTAAGCTGAGGGAGCATGATTAGACACACTTGTTGGTTCTGTCTTTTGGGAGATTTTTCTTATTTGTGCAGTCTTGCGTTAAATTAGCAGAGATAAGTTTCAGATTAAAAAAAAATTAACGCGAATATTTCACTAACTATTGCCTATGATATGGGATTTTTTAAAGATACTTGGGAATTTTTTATGCCCAATTAACGTTTGTTTTTTTCTTTAATGTTACGTTAGATTTCCTTAACATTAAAATATAAATTACTTATTCGTACACAGTTTATTTGAAATATTACTTATTTTTTCTTGATGCACTCAGTGTTATTGGCTTACTAACTAACGTTCAGGTAGACAATTTTAAATTATATAAGTTTGAATTGTAAAAGCGTTCGAGCTTTAATTGTAATCATTAGTACTAGTCTTTGAGTTGGCTAAATTAACACAATTAGGAACACGTTTTGTTTTAATTTGCTCCAGTTTAATTAATTTAACTGTAATTTAAGTGGTTTAGAATTATTATCGTAATTAGCAGTAGTTTTTTTTATTGAATTGGTGTAAAATTAACTATATTTTTATGTGTTACCATTATGGACTTTCTTGTTAGCCCCAATGACTATATGACTGAGGTAAATTAAAAAGTTCACAAAGTTACTTAAAATTAATTCCTTCCATTGAGAAAAGTGCGCAATCTATTCACAACCACATATTTTGTGGTATTAAGATTTTTTATTTTTTTTTACTAATTACCGTAACAATTTAATAATTTCATTTAATAATTATCATAAACAATGACTTATGTGCTCCAGTTGTATATCGGGTAGTGTTCTTAAAACATGCTTTAATTAGTCGTTTTTTCTTATTTTGTAATTGATTATTTTCTTAATTCGGTTCTCTTGAATAATTCGAATTTTCTCATTACTGCTGCTTTAACTCATTTATTCCATTTACTGTTTTCTTATTTTGATAAATTTCATGTTATTGGTTTACAAATGATCGATTCGACCAAAAACTCGTGAGTTAAACTTATATTTGCGTCTCTTCGATTTCTTACAGGTTCCTCCCATGATGGGCGGGAGTTATACTCAAGGTTTGGCGCCTAGTGGAGAGGGACCCGGTCCAGCTAGCCGTATTACTGGCGTCCAAGACACCTTAAACCAAGCAGGCATGCATCCGAGTATAAACTCACTTCCCGGCCTCAAAAACTTCAATATGGGTGGCGGTGGCGCAGACGCTACTGGAGGTCCTAGCCCCGCCCCTTACGCAGCCAAGAAAAGTGGCGTGAAACGGAAAGCGGATACGACCACGCCCACCTCTCTGGCTCCGTACGATTCGTCCCCAGCTGTTCTTGGCCTCCATTCAGGGCACAAGATGGCCAAAATTTCGTCCAGACGGGAATCGGGGAGACAGGTGAAAAAAGTCGTCAAAGACCTGCCTGATTCACAGGTAATGGACCTCCTCCCCACCATTGTACGGACCGTAACTATTTACTTACTTCAAAGTTTTATTTATTTTTTTCTGAATTTTTGAAAAAAAACTAAGAAATATCTAGTTTTTCTGAGGGCTTATTATGACTGATTCCTTTTCTGTTGTTCTTTCCGTCCTTTTTCTTCCAAATCGAGCAGTATTCGCAGCCTACACATCCCACACCCAAGTATCGAGACAAGTTAAAAGAATCTTTGAAGCACTGCAACGAGATTTTAAAAGAATTATTCTCGAAAAAACACTCGGGTTATGCGTGGCCCTTTTATAAGCCAGTAGATGCGGAATTACTGGGCCTTCATGATTACCATGAAATTATTAAAAAACCAATGGATCTCGGCACTGTTAAGGTAAGTTTTTAGATTTTTTAAAGATTACCCGATACCTTTCTCAGTTTCAAAGTTTTTTAGTCGGATACGAGTAAAGTTTCGAAGATTTTATTTTCGGATTTATTTTTGTAGTATCAAGTTTTTTAGAGAAAGATATGTTTTGTAGCTTTTTAAAGCTTTTAGTTTTGCTGATTGAAAAGATTTTATTGAACGGTCTTTGTTTTAATCAGCAAAAAATGGATAACCGGGAGTATCGCACTGCAGTCGAATTCGCCGCAGACGTGCGCCTCATCTTCACCAATTGTTACAAGTACAATCCGCCTGATCATGATGTGGTTGCCATGGCGCGTAAATTGCAAGATGTTTTCGAAATGCGCTTCGCGAAGATTCCGGATGATCCTTCGCCTGCTGAATTAGCAGCCGCGGGAGTTGGGTCCTTGCACGGAGATGATAAATCATCAGGATCAGAAGCAGATTCTGGCTCCGACTCAGATTCTGAAGATTCGGGATCTGGGGACGACTCCCAAGACGAACGAGATCGCCGCATCGCCAATTTACAAGAACAGGTGCAAGATTTTCCTGCGATTTTAATTTTAAATCTTCGTGACATTTTACATTGGATCGACAAGTTTTTCACTTTCCGTTGATTTTGGAGGATTCCAAAAGCTAATTCTATTTTGAATTTGAATATTTTGAAGCTAATTCCTGGATCTTTGCGTTCACAGTTGAAAACCATCCAAGATCAGCTAAAATCCTTGGTGGACGAAGGCCGGAGGAGGAGTAAGGTAAAGAAGAAGGAAGCGAACGGTGAGAAAATGACGAAACCTCGCAAAAAAGACTTGAAAGAACGTCTTGGAGGCGAACACTTTGGTCCCGGAATAGGCCAAACTTCTGCCAGTGCTTCTTTAGCAGCAGGCGTTGCCGGTTTAGGCAGCGGATTAGCTCCACCCCTTATGCCTTTAGACATCAAACCCATGTTGGGCACCTCATCCCATCTACCTTCCATTGTGGACGCCAAAGTAGGCTTGGGAGTCGGAGGCAAAACCATCCGAAACAAGGCAAGTCTTACTTTTACATTTATCCAAGTTTCCTTACCCAGAATTTCATACCATTTCTTAATATTCTTCACACTAGTTTAATCTTTTTTCATTCCTGTAAAAACAAATCAAAATCATGCAGTGTTTCATTCGTTTTTGTCAGAATGGAAAATGTTAGAAAATCGAGGGATGTCTTCTTTACATTCGTATTCATTAATTTGTATCGAGTATTTAATTTTTTTCTTTTGGATTAGGCGGGAGGAGCAGCAACTATGGCAGCAGCTGGACTGAAAAAACCGCGAACGTCTACCTCGCGAGGGGCTGGAGGAGCGGGGAAGAAAAAGGGCGGGGTAGCTGGAGCAGCTGCTGCTGGAGTGGCAGCAGGGGCGACTGGAGCACCCGCAGCGTTTGATTCGGAAGACGAAGATAATGCCAAGCCCATGTCTTACGACGAAAAACGGCAGTTGTCGCTGGATATTAACAAATTGCCCGGGGATAAATTGGGCCGTGTTGTGCATATTATTCAGTCGCGAGAACCTTCATTACGCGATTCCAATCCGGATGAAATCGAAATCGATTTCGAAACGCTCAAACCTTCCACTCTGCGTGAACTTGAGTCTTACGTCGCCTCTTGTTTACGGAAAAAGCCGCGTAAACCGTACTGTGAGTTTCGTTTTCTTTTTCATTCAGTAGTTCCTGTAAAAATTTTCCTTGTGATTTATTGTATCGTAATTTTTGAACGCCCTTTTTAAGAGATTGGTAATGAACTCGCTTTTGGTTGATATTTTTCAGATAAGAAGCAAGCAGGGAAGTCAAAGGACGAAGCAATGCTAGAGAAGAAACAAGAACTGGAAAGGAGGCTTCAGGACGTGACGGGACAACTTAGCACTGGAAAGAAAGCCATCAAGAAAGAAGATAGTGGGAAAGGTGGTGCAGAAGGGGGCGGGGCAGCTGCGTCTCGTCTCTCGTCCTCTTCTAGCAGCTCTGATTCGGATTCTAGCAGTTCCAGTTCCAGCTCGAGTTCTTCCGATTCCTCCGATTCGGAAGCAGGTTAGATAACTTAGCCAAAAAATCCACAAAAAAATGAGATCCAAAAATCATGAATAGGAAAAATGTTCTTTCCTCACACACACACACATCTTAACACATACAGCAAAATGAAATATGTTCCCATCTTGAATTTCACCCTTTATCCCCAATGACCCTTACACTATAAACCGAAATAGATTCGCGTATGCATGTGAGTGATGATTTTTTTTTTCTTTTTTTTTTAAAATTAAGCCAAGTATTCGAACGGAAAAAAATCCCGCGAAAATTGCGTGGTGTTTAAATGTGTGTGTGAGTGTGATTTTAACGTCACTTTTTTTCAAATGTGTCACCCAAGTCGAAGCCACCGAGTGCAGAGCGTGTCTTTTTTTGCTTTCATCAAAAATAATTCTCTCATCTAAAATATCGGAGAAAAACTCTTAAGGGCTAATAAAGGGAGGGAGAGAAGAAAACCCAGTGGCTTTTTTTCATTCTAGCCTTGGAACCTAAAAATTGGGGGGTGGAGGAACGATGGGGGCGTGGTTTTTTGGTGAGGGTGTTCTTTTTTTTGCGTTTCCAGTCGCCCAATTAAAGAGTGCAGTATGGGGCCCAGGGCCTTCAACATATATACATGAAAAAGCATTTGAATGAAAAGGGGGCAGTACCCATTTCGTGCCACGCCCCCTTTTGCATTTGTCGCCTGCCAAGCGCCACAGACCCGTTCCGCACTCTTTGGCTTGGACCTGCAATTTATTTGTATTTACTTTTTTTTACTTTTGTTCAAAAAGACAAATTTGACCTTTCTTGGGGGTAAAAATGTACCCACATAGTGAAGCTAGAGCAGGAATTTTTTTTTAATTGGTCAAAGCAATACGTGCCCCCAAACCTTCCCAACTTGTTAATTTCAGCTCAAGCTCCGCCCGTTTTTCTTTAAGAAGTTGTTTGTTTGTTTCTGGAAAAAAATGAGTACTTTGAGTTTCCGGTTTCTCTCTTTCTCTTTCTCTCCGTCTCTCTCCCTCCAGTGCCCATTGTACATACGATTCGTCTTTCCGGGAGTTTGGCCACATGATTTTGATAGTTTAGAAAATGAGGAAGAAGAAGCTAGAGAATTGATCATTGCCATAAAATGGGCGGAGTGTAGTGGGTTCGTTTCTTCCTTTTTTTAAAAAAGAATTTGATTCCTTTCTTGGGTCTTGCTAAAAAATATTTGCCAAGTTAAGTGTCGTGTTGTACTTTCAGATAATTCATATTTCATGGCATTTTTTTTATTATTTTCAATAAATCATCGCGAGTTTTCCATCCATTACCAACAAAAGACACGCTCCGCAAAATTCGATTTGGGTCCCAAACCTTTTTTGTACTTTTTGCAATTTGAGATTTACGAACATGGTTCCATTTACAGACACGAGAAAGAAAAAGCGGAAAGAATCTGAAGGAGAGGTAAAAAAAATCTTTTTTTCGCTACAAAATTGGGCAGAAAATGAGTTTTTTTTTTTTTTCGCGGTATTAGGTGGTTGACGTAATGAGTGTTACACCGCGATCTAATTGGTCGGAAAGTCACCATGGAGCAGCACCGCCCAGTTCTGGTCCCACTAGCAACCTTGTCACGCCCTCCGGGGATGGCCACGCCCCCTCCAGGCCCCCTCCTGTAGCTACACATGCGCTGCCACCTCAGCCGGCGAGACCTTCGGGCATTGCTACCGCAGTGCCCGCCAAACGACCTGTTCCTCCTCCATTACTTGTGCCCACTACCTTAGCCCCGCCCACTTCCCTTCCAGGGCCCACTGTGTCGTCAGACGGCGGAATTCCGAGTAATGTGATGGAAACGTCAAGCAATAACGCGTTTATGGCACCTTTTGGTGGAGAAAACGGACTGTCCCATGTGCAGAACCCAGTGCAGCATCTTGGGATGCCCTCAGGCGTCCATAGCGCCAATTTCGGACTGCCCGACTTTAGTTTCGCGGCCTTTGGCACGAATCAGGCGCAACCCTCTTCCAGTGCCTCCACGAAGCCCACAGCGACGCAGCCGCCAAAGGAGTTGATTCAACCTCCGTCGGCTACGTCCACGCCGTCATTGGAAAGCCTCTTGGGCATGCCGCATGCGCCAATGGGCGATACCAACATAAACGCGTTTATGAATGCACACTTGTTCAACGGAACGCCACCTAATCAGACCCAGTCTCAGCCTGTGCATTCATTCCACTCCATTCTGTCCAGTAATGAGCGCGAAAATGGAGTTCAAGGAAATCAAGCCGCGCCTATTTCCTTAACTCAGCAATCTGCTTCGCAACCCATGCCTGATGTAGGGGAGTTGCCTCGCAGAGAAAGCAGTGGACATTCTCTGTCACGTTCTGGCAGTGAAGGTCGGTATATTCTTTATTTATTTGTATTAAGATTGTGTGAATGAGGTAAATTTTCATAGTTCTTGTACTATCCTAGGGTTATTTGGAGATGCGCAGACTTCGCCCACAATGGATGGAGGAATGAGCTCGGAGGGTCCGAAAAGGGGTGGCCAGCAAGGGGCAAATTTGAAGCAGAAACCTGTGGCACAAGTAAGTGGTTTCTCAGAAAGTTTTTGGAGTCGGTCAGTTGTATTTTTGGGATTTGTTTTCGTTTCCTTAGCAGGTGCGAAATGCGAGTTCCTGGTCATCTTTAGCAGGTGGCCCCGGAGGATCTGGGGCAGGTTCTGCTGCCAAGAATACGATGGATTCGTTCCAGTTATTCAAAAAGCAAGCGAAAGAGAAGGCTGACCGGGTAAAATTTTCGATTTTTGCCTCAGTATGGGAAGCTTATTGTTGTTTTGTTATCGTTCTTAGCAAAGAGCCTTGGTAGAGCAACAAGAAATAAAGCGGCAACAGAAGGAACAAGCTGAAAGAGAACGAGCACGTGCCGAAGCTGAAAAACGAAAAGAAAAGGAAGAAGAAGAAGCGCTGGAGAAAGCGAGGTAAGTAATTGAAGCTGATTTACCCCATATTTAAGTTTTCAATCTGTTCTGACATCGATGACGTTGCTTGGGACTCTTGTGTCCCTTTATTGTATACTGAAGCCACAAAATTGGGGGAAAATTTGAACAAAAAATTTCAGGATTTTGTTTAACGTTCTTAGTTTAAGTGTTACGTTAACTAAAGACATTCGGATTGCATTGAAACTATCCACTTTACTATTTTTAGGCGAATGGTGACAGCATTGCCTAATCTTCCACGCCCAGAGGAAGCTCGGCCTTCCCCTCCCAGTCGAACAGCACCTCCTCCTAAGCTTCCCAGTCCTGGTCCCGCCCCTCAACCCATCAGTAAAGCTGCTGCTGTAACGCCTTCTCATCCGCGAGCTTCTCCAGCCCCACCGCCAACTCTCACACCTCCTGCTAGTTCCTCGCCTGCGGCACAAGCTCCGCCCCCAGTCCCCACTACCGTCCCCGCCCCCACAACGTCCCCGCAAGCACAACCAAGCCCTAATAGCGCCAATGGCGGTGACAAAGCGGCCCAAGAACGTGAACGTCAACGCTTACGCGAGCAAGAGAGAAGAAGACGAGAAGCGGTAAGTCCTAATTTCCCCCCAGTGTATCTTTATTTTTTTTCTTGTCTTGGGGACGAAATTGTACTTTTTCTGGGACACCTGTCATTTTAATGAAACCTTCGGCTTATTTGCCTCCGTCACGGATGACTTATGGGGCCCATGTCAACGTCACTTTTTATCTTACTTCACTTGAGATATAGCTCTCAAAGGGGGTAAAAGGGGGGAGAACAAAGAGCTATTACTTACTATCCAGAAACATTCAGGAGAGGTAATAGCATACTTCAGTGCTATTGAGCTACTCTATTATACATACAACAAAAGGCCACGTGGACACTGAAGTCCCGTGCGTGACTTGCCTAATTTTTTTTCAAGACCTTTGTTCCTTATTCAGCCGCTCTTGTTTTCTTTCCACAAGTTGTGGATTTTACCTTGTTTGCCCTAGATATTTACTCGGGAATTTTTCAAAGAATTGTCCTTCATTTCCCGTGATGTGGATTTGGATTCTTAAAATTTATTGTGTCGTTTTCCTTTAGATGGCTGGGCAAATTGACATGAATTTGCAAAGCGATTTGATGGCTGCCTTCGAAGAAATGCTCTAAGGAAAGAAAGGTAATTTTCTGAACTCATTTCGTTTAGTAAGAAAATGTATAAATAGCTTGCAATTTGGGAATTATTTTAGATTGCGCGTGGAGTATTTCCTTTGTTGACCCGTACGACCTCAGCTCAAACTAAATATTTCAAGAACGTCGTATAGTGGAGACCCAGTTCGACCAGCAGTAGACTTGGTTATACAAACGGGAAAACTATGATAAGAACTGAAAACGTGTTTGACCTTTTCGAGACTTCCGAAAACTAACAAAAAGTTTGTACATAATCTTCGCACGCTGTTTCGCCCCTTTTTAGTCCCATTTTTGCAATAAGGATTTCATTGGAATTCCGATTTGAACTTCGGCTGTAGGAACAAAAAAACGTATTCATTTCAAGAAGGCGTAATGTTTACGTTGTAAATCCGAAGTAGTTTTCTAAGAAAGAAATCCGAAGTTGTTTTCGAAGAAAATTATTAAGTTTGTGCTCGGAAACGCCCTGAAAACTAAAAAGGAAAGAAAATATTTCCCTCCTTGTGAATCTTGTCATTCATCTTGCATTTTTCGAAAGGGCGGGTTTAAAATTTTCTACGGTGTCGCCAAATCGAAAATACGAAAAAAATCCTCCATGTGTGAGTTGTGTTACAATCCTAATTAAAACACTGGTTTTTGATTGAAACGTAATCCATTATAAAACTATATGCGAAAACGAAAATCGACATGAGGCATTAGTTAATGATTTGTCACCTTAGGGTTTGAACTATGTGCGTAGCAATCTAACGTAATTAGCACAAAAATATGGACATGCTAATTGAAGAAATCGGTGCATTTTCTGGGGCCGTCAAACAAAGCTTGTTTTGCGTTAGCTCGTGCTGGGAGTGGCAATTCGGTCAAGTTTCTTTGCTGATTGAGGTTTTGGAGCGAAAGGTTTAAAATGCTGGGCAAAAATGTGTGCAGTTTTTTTTTTGCGTTGTCTTAACAAAGTAGGCAACTTTTGTATGCTCCTTGTGTGGATTTATTGCTCTTCCCCCGAAATCCCCTTCCGTTGTCTGACACTTTACTTGCTCTTTTTTTGCAAAATCTTTCTATTTCTATAATTCGAGGTTTATAAAAGCAGACATGTCCACTTCAGCTCGCGATGATTTTTTTTTCGGGGGAGGTTAGTTGAAATATATTGTGTGTTTCTCTTATGTTATATGGACATATGAAACAAAAAACTACGGAAAACAGGCGTCAGCTCGAGAAAAACAACAAAAACATTATATCCCCTCTCCCTTTTGTCTATAATAACTTCCAATACAAGCGTACTGGAGTTTCGTTGCAAAAACAACCTAAATTGACTTGTTTATATCCTGGACTACATGCGCGGAGTGTTACACGTCTATTTTCCCTCACGCGGTTCAAAAATAATTAATATGATTGGTACGGTATAAACTTCCAATAAGAAAAAACGAATGTGGAGCGCGCACGCGCGCGTATTAGTACATCGTTAAAGAGCGCGATTTTCGGTAGTTGTGGTTCAGTACCCAACATGGCGGACGAACAATGGCCAGAATTCGACCGTACACGCCGTTTCTCAACGGCTCAAAGTCATCGGCGCAACAAAAGCGAGTCCAACGTGATTTTACGTGCTTTAAGACCATTCCTTTTCATCTGCCAGATCGGAGGACTGTACCCAGTCAAGATTGACGTCGATATGCCTTTCCTCACGTACCGGGTAAAGTCGTGGCGCGGCTTTTACGCGGTTTTGTGCACAGTTTCGGTTTGTGTATTTGGGTTTCCATCAGTAGGAATCTGTATTACTAAGATTTTGAACGAACCGGACAATTGGGTGAATTCAGCTACGACGTGTATTATTCAAATGCACATGACCGGAACGTACTTATTTATGGTCCTGTGTACCGGCAAACCGTTGACGGACTTGCTTGCCAGGTGGCTACAAATTGAAGATGAAATGCGCTACAATGTAGTGATTTTGACGAAGAATACCGTATATAAATGCTGGGCGTTTACGACGATTACATTTGTACTGATAGTAACAGAAGATTCGCTTTTCCTTGCTCCACAATATGCGAGCATATCAAAAGAGCCTGAGGGCGGATTCGCGAATTTTCTCGAGGGTACCCACTCCTATGGTAAGCATTGGGCTGTGGGAGCGGCTAGAATGATAAACGAATTTTTCGTCGTGATTGGATGGGCTTTTATCGACTGCTTCGTCTTGCAATTGAGTGTGATTCTACAAGAAAATTTTTTAGCACTCAATCGTCGCCTGGGGCACTGGAAAAATTTGAGCTTGCGCAAAAAGGAAGATTTGCGTCTTTGCTACCATAACGTCATTATGTTGTCTCGAGTAAGTCGTAAATTCCTAATGCCTGAATATTACTTATACTTATGTAACTTGTAATTTGCAGTTAAACTGAATTGCAACTTTAAATAAATTTTTTTCACGAAACTTTCGGTATTTTTAGGATGCGGATCGGATTTTGGGACCTATTGTTCTACTAGGCAGTTTGTGCAATATTGTGGATTTGATCTTGCTGATCTATAGCGGGTTCTTCAAAGATATTTTCAGCGAAGATATGGTCAAGAAGATCACAGCAGTTTTGGCGTCCACATATTTGTTGGGTAGAACTATTGCTGCTTGTTATTACTCTGGAAGTTTGAGTGAGCAGGTAATAATAAGAGGGATTCCCAACCTATGTTTAACAACGAAAAACTCATCCATTTGAGATTCGAACGTTTTTTCCCGCAGATGTGTTCGCCTGTGAGCGCTTCTTATAGCGTGCGAATTAAGTCTTGCCCTGCAAACTCTATTTTTCATAGCAAGCGAATGTTTTAGTTAGGACAATTTGCGAATGTTTTGCGTTTCATAGTTAATGCAAGGTTTAGCTTGGTTTCCGAGCGTTTTAGCATGCGAACGTTTTAGTTTACATAGTTCGAGATCGTTTAAGCTCGGGAACGTTTTGTCTTGCGTTGAGCTGAACAATCGAAGTTAATGCGAACGTTTTTGGTCAACAATGAAACTTTTGATTTTTAGGCTCGTGAAGCTTTAAGATTAACTGGGGAGGTTCGGTTTGATTCCAGAGAAGAAACTTCAAAGAATGAAACGTTACTGGTTTGCTTTATTATTGAATTCTTATTGTAACACTTAAAAATATTGATTGCAATTTATAGATTAATCGATTCACTCATCAACTAAACTTACCGTTAGGCTTCACTGGCAATGGCTTCTTCTCTTTGAATTTGGCGTATTTGATTGTTGTAAGTGATACATTCTTAACTTAATTCTTTCATTTTCTGAAAGCTCTAACCGTCTGAACTTTGGTTTAGGTGGGAAGTACTGTACTAACCTACGAGATTCTTCTCTTACAAATGAACGGAAAGAACCCCAGTACTTGTGCTTTGCTAAATGTGACAACTTAAAGTCAATTAAACTGAAACATAATATCTCTTTACGGCAACAGGTTGTGACTTACTACAGGTCCTGTGTTCACTTTTCCTGTCTATAGCATACAAGTAATCTATTAAAAGTGCCTATGTAAAGAACATAAGTTTTAATTAAGTAAATATTGAGATTATAGGAAATCGACGTGATTGATGTGACACTCTCATTACGGTTACAGTTTGCTTTTTATTTCACCTTGTACCATAAAACATACGGCTATACGTTGTGTCGCTACACAAAAATACTCTTGTACCCAATTACCCCAAAAATATCTTTTCTTTTTAGCGTTATAAGGCAAATAACATCCATTCAAAGCGTTTCTTTTTTCGCCACAATTCCTTCACCTTCAAGGTGCAATTTGAAATTCCCTAAAAGAAATATCAAATAAAAAAAATACTGTAACAAGGAAAGCTACATAACTTGAGTTCATATAACAGGCTCTGACTTTTAATTAAGTACCCAAATTACTTAATCTTCGTTTAAAATATAAAAAGCCCTTGGTCTAGTTTAGTGGCAGTGATCACTCAGGTCAATAACGTTGGATTTCTGCCATCCAAATAAAAAGTAACCCACAGTTGCTCCCAAAACTACAGCTATGCAAAGCCAGCCGTTGAAAGTCATGACAGCTAACATAAGGAGATACGCTAGCGTAATCTGAACCAAATAAAGGCCTGTTTGAATGAAATGTGAAGGAGCGAAAATGGAAGACTTGATGGACCTTGCTGTTTCTTGGATTAGCCCATTAGGAGTATTTGCAGTCCCGTTGCTGTCTTGGATGCCCACAAGATTTTTCCGAAATAAACGGTCTCTAATGACAATAAGATGATTAAAACTCTGAATTTTAATGTCGAACTGGAATATAAAATGCATACCGGAAATACTTGAGTCCCTCGTAAATTATAGCCATAAAGAAAAGACCGAGCATGGAGCCAATCAAGGTTCCTACAGAGTCTATGGTCCAATTGTTAAAGAGCACGTGAGGTTCCTCAATTCCAAAATGGAAATACATTTTCTGAAAGCAAATTTTGTAAGTTATAAAACTCCGGCGCCAAATCTTGACAAGTTTACCATCCCCATCATGTCGCATCCTGCCATGGAATGACCCGTATGAACTCCAGGCATATGTGCTGAATGATCCATATTCATATGTGGAGGTTGGGGAGAAGAATTGGACCCAAGATCAAGAATGGCTTGTGTCGTTGCATTGATTATAGCAGAAGTCAAACTCGCCTCAGTCATGCTCATGCTGTGATCAGCGTGATTATGGTGTGCGTGGTCCATTCTGAAACCTAAAAACCACAATGAAAGATACATATAAATTACGGGTCAATTTAATTAATAAATAACGATCCAGACGTTTAATTGTCGACATTATACCTTAAAATAAAATAATAGAAAGGGAAGTTTACGTATTCACTGAAAGCGAAAGGAAACACGGAAGAAATTGATACTCTTTTGTAATGTAAATCGATTAAACCGTCGATTCGGATTCTTAGAAGTCGATTTCGATAACAAAAATGTTCGTACGTGTTACTCGTATTAAATCGCATTTAAATTGCACTTAGACACAATTTAAAGCTGAACAACACTCACCGTTTTTCGTAGTCTCCTCGCACGGATGACGAACAATATATTAAGAAGTCAAGAAAGTTGTCGTGAATGAGGTCGTCCAAAGAAACCCAGCCCGTTTCCTTGGTTTCCTTACAATCCCACTGCTCAGGAGCTTAGTGTGAGCTGATCTGCTGCTCTGCTCACTTTCGAAACAAGGGAAACCAGGGAATGTCCCCTCGCCCTATCATTCCAAGCTCTTATATGCAATACCTCAACGGCACTCAACAGCCGCAAATTTCTTTTTTCTTTCATATTATCTTTGTTTCCCCTCTTATCTTATTTATTTGTCTCCTTTCTATATTACGTACGTATGCACCGTTTTCTTAACCCAACGAGAACAGACAAGGTCAATTCAGGAAACCTCAGGTCAGTTCAGGCTAGCTCAGGTTAATTCAGGCAAGCTCAGGTCAAAACTTGTCGGTAATTTTTGGGGTTGTTGCGTGTTTTCCACCTTAGAAAATTTTCCCAGAAGTTGTTTTTGCTTCACCACAATGATTTCCCGGTTTCGGATGTTACTACCGGTCACATGACTTTGAAAAATCAGCGGCCAGCGGTTTTTCTCGTTAGAACGTCCAACAAACCCAGGGAGCGCGATAACTGAGCTGCCTTCGGAAAAGTAGTTATCTTACGTGCTTTTGCGCACGGCTCGACCCGTTTTATTCATCACTACCCCATCCTGTACGTAAATGAGCCGAGATTGGGTAGTGTCGTTCGCAAAAGTCGTCTCGGGCACACGGCACTGAACCTGTTGATAGATAAAAACGAGCCGATCTTTGCTTTTTGAACTTTTTGAACAGTTCTTAGTCTGCGTGAAGGACCTCACGTTCAAATTTAAAACGTGAATACGAAATCAAACCAATTTTATTAAATACTTTTCATATTTTTACAACGTATTTATAAACAGGAACGATACAAAAAACCAGAATCACGAGTAAACTTTAGAAAATGCTCAATTTGCTGCTACTTTTCCGCAAATTCTGCTCTTTAGCCACCGAAATTTCGCTCACTTTCAGCTTCTCAATTTCGTGTTCTTTATTCGCAATTTTCTGACGAGTTTGCTGTACTAATCTGGCATCGCCTCGAAGTTGCTGTCTCTGCAAAGAGGATCGGTAGTGAGACAGATCTTTTTCCGCTTTCCGGATAGATTCGGCGAGTTGGAAACCTTGCAAATTGAGCTTTTGTGTCGACACTTTCTTGATACTCTTCGTCTTCGAGGTGGAGGGAATCGGATTAGCTTCCGTTTCAGTTTTGGCGGTCCCTAACGTCGCGTTCATAAAGTCAAAGATGGAAGTCAAGGCAGGTTTCTCATCACTACGCTCCGACAATTGCTGCAACCGACGTTCTTCTTTGGCTTTGGCTCGAGCAAGGCGTTTTTCCACTTTAAGCAAATCTTCATCCATCGCTTGCTCTTTAAGCTCCATACAATGGTCTAAAGACCGCCCTGAAGGCAAAACCATAGCGTCAACAGGGTTTAGACGACCTTGACATTCCTTGCCTAGCCCTTGACCTGTTTTGTACCCCATCTTAGCCATAAGTTTGGATCCAATTCCCTAAAGAAACGCTTTCATTAGGGGAGGACAGGAAAGGAATTTCGACTTTTGACCAACTTTGGTATGTTTCTCCCATTCTCCGAGTGTTTGCTGGTCTAGGAATTGAGAATAAGCCCACCCTAACCTATTTGGCGCTCCGAATTCGTAATCAGGTGCTGATTCGGTCTCCTTATCTTCGTCGTCGTCAGTTCCAAGCGAGTTATTCTCTTCTTCCTTATCTAAAGGTCATAAGGTAAGAAGAAAATCATAGATTTATGCCTAGAAGGGGGCCAAAGGAATAATGTTTACTGTCCATTGGGAGAATGAACTGTAGAGAAATTTCTAAGGGAATTTCAGAGTTGTCAAGCATGATTTTGAAGGTTTGGTTGGCTAGCTTGGATGAAACGAAGCCAGAATACCAAAGTTCATCTTGAAAAGACTTGGCTAAGACGCGAGCGCCTGGTTGGACGAGAGTAAAGTCTGGTTCTCTAAGAAAAACAAGGAAAAGTACTTTAGTGGAAAACCTCTAAATTATATGTATTTAAATTTTTTTTTTTACTTGTATTCTTTGAGTGAATTGAGTTTTACTAACTGGCCGTGAGAGTAGCGACACTTGATATCCGAAAATCTGCATTTGCCTTCTAAATAGAAAGGGCAAGGACGCATTTTGGGACAAATCGGGTTAGAATAGGCAATTTGAACCTAGAAAAATAATCGTTAAGATTTGGAAATGGTTTTACAATTATTTATACCAATATTTCGTTTTGAGGGCTGGGATCTGGCTCGATTTGGATAACAATAGCGTTGTGGTAACCAGTTAAACCAGAAAGTTGTTGAAAAGGGGCTTGACATTGTTTCCCTTCCCATTGTTCCTTAAACGTTTTAAATAGAATACAACTATTATTACTCGTTTTTGAAAAACTACGAACGAAGAATTTTGTTTTTACCGAAATTTTGGATAAAGTTTCAGTGTGAGTTAAGGTGGGATTTTCTGGACGTAAATTTGCGTTTGATTCAGTTGGGTGTGTCTCATTAAGATGTCCATACCAGTGTTCAGCTTCAGATTGATTATTCCTAGCGTCTGCAATGAGTTCGTTCATGGTTTTCACAAGAGTTTCTAGTTCGATGCGTTGTTCGTCTGTTGCTCCAGGCAGAACACTCTCAATTTGCTTCAACTAAAAATATTTAAAAATCCGTGAAAATTGCAAAATGATCCATTGAGTTTTTAAGCGAACAGAACTTTAGATAGGGTTAGTTTTACCTGGCTTTTGTAGACGGTTATCATGCTCTCTAATTTGTCGTTCGTCTGAAGGAAAGCACTTTCTACCTCCATGATAAACTGGCGTAGTTCTCCTGTGTTCCAGTGTTCCGGAACTTCTTTTTTTCCGGAACGTCGTTCTCTATCGTTCTTTGGTCAACTTCTGTCGCTCCGCTCCGTTCTATTTTGGCAAAATTTTAAAAAGAACTAGTTCTTAACGGCTGTTCTGCTTCGCCTTAAAGATCCGTTCCGTTCCGCTCAAAGATCCGATAATTTTATGGAAAACCATTTTAAAAATCTAAAAAGTTTCTAAGCGTGGCGACTAGACGGCCCAAACACTAGATTGCCTAGCCACTAGATGGCGCGGTATGGGAACGGTAAATTTCCCGAAAAAAACGTTCCGTTCCCTGCCATTTTCGGTGCAAAAGAGCGGAACTGAACGGAACGGAGCTTTCCGGGAAGTTCCAGAACACTGCTGTGTTCATCGTCTAAACAAACGGAGTGATGGCTATCCCGACCCTTTATTGTTTAGATCTGATTCAGCAAACCGCGGATTCAACCATGCTTGGAGTAGCACCTCGCGATCAGCAGCAAACTATTACCAGAGCTTTTTGCTCGAGGCGGAGCATTTTAGATTAAGTTACATTAGGCTAGATTAATGCGTATGATTCTAAGCACTCTGCGGCTTAAAGCGCGACAAAGACTGGGGAAAAAGTAGATCACGTGCACCTCCGAGGGTTAATTTATTGTTAGTTAATTAATTGACTTTAGTCAATCCAATGCACATTTTATTCAATGCAATATCGTAAAAATTATCATGCGGAGTGTATTTGGAATCATAACCCTTTTAAATACATCTCACTTGGTAATTTCTATAAGGAGAGGTATACATACAATTTTCAAGCATTTTTTTAAAGGGGGAGTAAGGTTTCAAAATGAAAAAAAAAATATGTTATAGAAGAGACCAAGTTACATGTTCTGGCTGAAGAACCCCTATGTCAATTATGCATATTAACCGAGTAATTA
>RJJA01000354.1:0-38517 GCA_003724045.1 Lepidurus arcticus
CTGAGTGGCAGCACAATTTCTCATCCGAATTTCATAAACTTTAGGAACACTTTTAAAAGAAACAGTAAGAGACAATTGATTTTATTTTTAAATCTTAATAATAAACTCGATTTTTGGTGCTTTTTTTATCTTGTAAATTTAACATGTTTCTCTATGTAAAAAAATTATGGAAGACAAATATGAAAAAGTATCAAGCACCAGAAATTGAAAACTAAATTACATACATTACTGTCACAAGACAATGTCATTATATTGCAAAGGGACTGAGAATTGTGTTCCTAAAGTTTGCCATGCTATAGCGCCATAAGGAGTTACACTTCACAGTGGCCTTAATGTGTCCTCCTGACAAGCACCTGCAGCCTTTAAGTTTAACATCAGCGCATGGAGACTTTGTTAAATCATTCCTAGATAGGTAGGTATTTCTTTTTAATCTGATAGAAATATCCCAAGTGGATTTTTGATGTTTTAACACCGATTTTTGGGGATTATTTTAGGCATTTGACCGAATTTGGGTTCACCATCCCTGGAAGGGGCATTCTGGTGGACGATATTCGCGTAAGAGGTGTTACGAAGACTAGTATCAAGACCAATCACAGCGTTTTAGAATCTGAGAGTGAAATTATTGAGACAGTGAAGGTAACTTTTGTTAAGTTTTAATTTTCGTTGTATGATTTGGGTATTTTTTGTAGCATACGACCGTTTTCTTTGAAAATGGAGCAGAGAAAACGCCAGTGTTCTTGCTAAAGGATCTCAAAGCTGCTCAAAAGATTCCTGGACCCGCTTTGATCATAGACAAACTGTCGACATACTTGTGGACCCGAGTTGTGTAGCCGAAATCACTTCCCAGGGCGATGTGGCTATTAGTGTTGAAGAAGAAAGAAAGGAAAGCAAATTGGGAGTTGATTTGGACACGATTCAGCTGTCGATCTTCTCGCATCGGTTAATGAGAATTGCTGATATTGCATTGCTGACATTGCATTGCAAATGAGAAGGTAAAGAATACAAAAAAGGGAAGATGAAAAGGACGTTTAGTACTGTTTTATCAGGGTTTTGCAAAGAACTTCAATTTCGACAAATATTAAAGAGCGTTTGGACTTCTCCTGTGCTTTGTTTGGGCCTGATGGGGGCCTGGTGCCCAATGCTCCGCATATTCCAGTCCATTTAGGAGTGGTATTTTCATACGAAATCGGTATTTTCATACCTCCAAAAGTCGGCGGTATACCCCCGAAAAACGGTATTTTCATACCCCAAAATCGGGGGTTGAATTTAAAGAAGGTTGAAACTTCTATAAATACAAACATGAATGGAACTGGTGTATAGTGTATGCGGCTAGCATCCCATCTTTTATCAGCTGGGCAAGTCCCCTTGGATGTGCGTGGCAGCTAAGTTTGCGATCCGTAGCGACCATAGGTTGTCGTTTTAGTTTTATGAAGGGGATTGTATGTGCGAGATTTTAATAAAAATAAAGCAAACACGGAATTATAGTTATTTTGAATGATTTCGACTCTTAAAAAAATAATACTTGAGGCTCCTTTTCATTACATTTTGAAATACATCAAAAGACATAAAATATACGATAAGGCGAAATTCTAGAGAGTACAAGGCGAGCCGTCATACTTTTCTGAAATGGATAAAAGATGGATCACTACCTATTTCTTAGTAATTGTATTTATAGGAGGTTCGATGCGCTATAAATTTAAGAGTATGACCAAATGGATATGGCGCAAGCATGTCGTTCGAGAGATCGCTGGTTCGGTACCCGGTCGATGAACTTTATTTTGTAAAAAAAACTAAATATTAAGTGGCTCCATATCCCTGTACGCTGTACCTTGTGCCTTCCCAGCGGCGTTCCTATACCCATATTCGAAATTTAGAAGCTTCGGCATCACGAGCGAGAATATCGGGGATAGTAAACCTAGCAGGAAAGGGGCGAGGCTCTCAATTTTTGACGATTTTTGAAGGGGGACCCCCTTGATACAACATTATTCCTTATGGAGAAAAGCCCTTAAAACGCTTTCCTAGCTCGAAAAGAAGCCACGCCCACTTTTTGGCCGAATCCACCAATAGGATTCGTTCTTTTTGCATAGGCCACACCCCTTTGAGTGGATCTTTTGAAAAATCTTACAAAAATTACTCAAATTTTCGCCTTTATTTCAAAAATTACAAATCACACAATACAATATTTTTTGGAACTTGTTTTTACGAGGAACGTTTTGTATAACATAAGTAAAACCCCCAACCAAAGTCCCGATCCGATAAATCCGGAACTGATCGGATCCGATCAGTTCCGATTAGTTTCGATCAAAGTTTACACTTTTATTTCTAAAATTATAAACCGTACTACAAAAAGGACATTTTTGGAAACTAGATTCTACGGGGAACATTTTGGGCACAAAATAAGCAAATAAGGCATTGGGTCGAGTGGGGGAGAGCCAAACAACTCATTTGTGTAATTTTAGAATCCAATGCCTGGAGCTGATGGTCATCACAGAAGAAAGATTCCGACAGATTTGGAAGTGCTAGCGCTTTGTTTGGGAGGAATACATTTTACAAGAAATGCAAAATATTGCGAAAGCAAGCGTCACAATTCTACTCAGTTCTCAAAAACTTTACAATAGCACACAAAGTTGAACCGAAAGCTGATTAACTGAGCATCCGCCGGGACCCTTCCCATGTGTCAATTTGGCCTTAAAGCACACCGGCCGCAGTTGGAAGGGTTAATAACTGAAACGTAATGCATATATAACAACCGGATTCACCGCCGGTACTTGATACTTTCCTTACCTGAAAGATTGTATACGACAAAAATAGGATTTCAAGTTCTCGGGTTAAAACCCCCCTCGAAAAAAAATCCTGGGTACGGGCCTGTGTACATCCATCTATTTATTATTCAATAAAAAAATACGACGATAAAAACTTACTCCACTTCATCAAACCACAGACGAACTCAAAACTTGCCTGCCTGACTTCCATCGGTATCCAAAATCCACCTAAACCAGGCCCCCAAAAACCCAGAGAAGACCTAACGAATCATGCAGCAACGGAAACTTTTCTTCCCCCAGAAAGTTGGATTGCATCAAATCTTTCAGCGACTTACCGCAACCAAACCTCCTAGCATACCTTGTGCCCTCTGGGTCTCCGGTTCCATCACAAGAAAGGGCGAATCCGAAATCCGAATCAAAGGCGACGTGAAGAACACCAGCGGGATCAGTTCATTCAAATAAAAAATTACTTTGCGCAGTGAACCCCATGGACGAAACTAATGAATTTGGTAAATGCGGCCCACTAGAAACGTTGTGCGTTTTAGCAATATATCACCCCTCAAAAAATTAATAAAAATAAAAATTAATAAACAATGAGTACACAATAAATAACTGTACAAACAACAAATAACAAGTTATATTATTACACACGACGACAGTCTTGTCTTGTAAAGTACATACGCCACGGAAGCACTAAATTGTGCTTATTGCCGCGTGTAAATAACAAGTAATTGCACACAACAAATGGGTAGGTACACAAAAATGTGGAAAGTACACGTCTCCTATAGCCACATTTGGGGATTAAGCAAAAAAGCTTGCAATTGCTTAAGACGATGCATGAATGGAGAAATATAAACTTTCCTTTAATGTATAAATAAATAATTGATAAGCCAAATTCAACATAACGTCATATGAACGAGAGCTGCGACTAAGAAGGACGGACCTTTCCTTATTCTCATACATAAATCTCTCACGTGGCACGCCATGTTTTCACTCAGCTTCATTTACATAACAGGCGAAGTAAAAAATGTCTCTCCTAAAAAATTCCAATAATAATTACCAACTGGAGCAGACCAAAGGTGAAAAAGAATAACCCAGCGGCATCTATTTGAGCTTGTCCAGCCCAAATTTCACAAAATCGTCCGTTTTAGACGTTAGAAAACGCCTACACGCCCAAACGTTTGAATGAAACTTCGCACTGAAAACACGCATAAACTCCACAAATGAAGCTAAAATAATGCTTATAAATGAACAGGACTGTTGTTCGTAACTGCAAACAGTAAGTTACACAAATTCAGCTAAACACAAATATTATACAAGTTATCCATAACAATAGGTTCTGTCTGAACGTGTAGCTTCTTCGGCTTCGCGAGCGCGACTGAGCCCACTCCGCCCACACGTTTTATTATTGAAATGAGCCCCATCTACGGAACATGTCTACAAACACTGGACAGCTCTTCACTCCGCATGCTTTTCTTGTTAGCTGGGCAAATCCCAGCGGGCATGTCCCTAAAGTCAAATAAGAATTGATTGTTTTTTTGCTAATTGAACGTTACTATACGCACTTATGATTCAAGAAATATAATTCACTTTTAGCTTAGTAAAATGTATTCTGCCTCCCAAGTCAATACAAGCACAAATCCTGGCATCAATTAACTTTATAACGTCCAATTGTCTTTTTAACCTCTGAAGTGTCGTTGGTTTCATTGCAACGCTCCTAAAAAAACGTTAAAAAAACTAATGCCTTCTACCCAAATTCCAAATACAAGTTAAGAGTTCAATCAAGAAAAGTCATCAAACCCATGAAAAATAAATTTGGGCTATCTCTCTTAACCTAACGACTTTTACTTCCTCTTCGACGGTTTCCTGCGAGAATCTTGCTCGTAGTCCGGTTCATAAGCCGGACTCGAGGGTGAATAGGAGGGGCTAGTTGGAGAGAAACCTGGTACACCTGGAGACATGGTTGGCGATGTAGGCGAATATTTTGGACTCGTCGGACTGTACGTTGGACTTGTTGGGCTGTACTTGGGGCTACTGGGGCTATACTGCGGTGAAGTAGCGGAATACGAAGGCGAAGTTGGTGAGAAATTGGGTGAAGTCGGCGAATACTTGGGCGAAGTCGGCGAGTAATTGCTGGAATACTTCGGTGACACAGGCGAACCTGAAGAATAAGCCGGACTGGTAGGACTGTACGAAGGACTCGTCGGACTGTAGCTCGGGCTTGTAGGCGAGTACGATGGACTGGTCGGTGAGTACGAAGGACTTGTGGGGGAATAACTCGGGCTTGTTGGACTGTAGCTCGGGCTAGTGGGTGAATACGACGGACTTGTCGGGCTATAGCTGGGACTGGTGGGACTATAGCTAGGGCTGGTTGGGCTGTAACTCGGACTCGTTGGGGAGTAGCTTGGGCTTGTCGGGGAGTATGATGGACTCGTCGGGCTATAAGCAGGGCTTGTGGGACTGTAGCTGGGGCTTGTTGGACTATAACTAGGGCTGGTAGGGCTATAACTGGGGCTCGTCGGACTGTAGCTCGGACTCGTCGGCGAATACGATGGGCTGGTAGGACTATAGCTCGGGCTGGTGGGGCTATAGCTCGGGCTAGAGGGCGTAATGCTCGGGCTGGTGGGTGCAAATGCCGGACTGGAAGGCGAGTAGGAAGGCGACATTGCAGGCGAAGGAATATACGGGCTCATAGCCGGGCCAGGCGATCCTGGCGAGCCAGGTTGTGGGGACCATGCTGGCGAATATCCTGGAGACAACCCACTCGCGTCTGACGAAGCGGAAGGTGAAAAACCTGGTCCACCTGGAGTCATTCCGGAACCCAAACCTGGAGACCACACCGAACCATACGCTGGAGTCGCAACTTGATTCCACGGTGTCATCTGTGGGCTCATGCCTGGTGCGGGAGTCCCCGCTGCACCAAAGAACATACCAGCTCCAATACCTGCAAGAAATAGGAAACGTAAAATGAGCCAAAAGTTCACTCAAACAAGAAAAACAGCAGACGATGGGACACACGAAAGAAACAATACAACGTTTACTAAAAGTAGAGAAAACAGTCAGAAGTTCCACAAATACGAGTTATACAAATCCAGTGTACTATGAAAATTCATTAATACAGTTTACTAAAAATGTAGCAAACGCAAGTGTAACCTTAATGAAATTAACTACGATATCAATATAAATTAGGTTCGAAAGATCTAAATAAAATAAGTAAACATTTGAAGCACTAAACTATCAACTCTACTTAATTAAATAGTTGACAATTACTAGCCATGTAAAAGGCAAGGTACGAGTACAGGTGATCTTACCTGCACCAACAGCGAGCGGGATTTCCATGCCCGATTTGCATTTGTCAGCATCCAAGAGTAAGTCAAAGCAGCCAGTTCCCATTTTGGGTAGCTGGCCGAGCACAATATTCTCGGAGACTCCGCGCAAAGGGTCCACTTCAGCATGTGAGGCAGCGTCCAACAGTACATCGACCGTTTCTTCAAAGGAACAACGCATGAGAGCGCCAGTGTCTTGCCGATTGATCCCGTGACGAGTGATCGCCATAAGATGACCCTTGGCCGTCATGACGTCACAAAGCAAAGCCAAGTGCCGGTAGTTGACGTAAAGGCCATAAAACTGTAGTACCATGTTCATTTCCTTCTCCACGGACTTTCGGACAGCTTCAATCCCCAAAACTGCGAAGATTTCGCAAATGTCGTTAGAGTACGTACGTACTGGGTCCACGTGGCGTTCGCTCAAGACGCGCATGAGCGAGGTTCCGTCTGTTTCCAACAACCATTCGGCAATGGGTTTAAATTCACCCGCGTCAGTAATGATAATGCGTTTCTTGTTATCAGTTTGCGGCAAATGCATGTAGACTTTATGAATGGCTTCAATGCCTTGCAAGGTCATATCCGAAAGCATGTTAGCTTCGATACAGCGCAAGAACATGTCATCTTCCATTTTGTCAATCTGCTCTTCTTCTTCGCTAAACTTGGAGTCGTCGCTATTCATGATCCGGATCCGCAGAACTAGTTTCTCAGCGTTGTCATCGTTGAAAATGCAGTTGAGGTCGTCTCCGAAGCCAGCGTTCACCTTCTCGGAAATCTGTTCCATCGTCAATTTCTTGTCAGTCATACGCTTGCGATCCAATTCGATACGCAAAAGCCATGGGGAAATGCGAGTGGGGTCAAAATCTGGCATTTCATAGTAAACGTTGACGAATTCCTGATCTTCGGAAATGACCGTGTTTTGGGGGTCTGGATCATAGTAGATGGCTGTATTGGCTGTCACCTTACGCAAGGTTGTGTGTTCCAAGCGACAGAGAACGTTCTTGGCTTTCTCGGCATCGCGAGCTGCAGCGCCCGTCAAGAAGACAGTCAAGGAAGGAGCTTTGGGGTTTTTACTGATATTGATAATTTCCTTCAAACGAGGAACACCAAGCGTTACGTTCTTGGATGAGACACCAGCAAAATGGAAAGTGTTGAGCGTCATTTGAGTGGCAGGTTCTCCCAATGACTGAGCAGCTAAAGCTCCAACCATCTCTCCTGGCGGAGCCTAAAATAAAAAGTACAATGATTAAATAAAGAAGTAAATACAATAAATAAAAAAAAAAATAGAGAAGATACATTAAGATAAAGAACAAAACAAATCAACAAGGAAGCAGAGTAAATAGCCAAACCGGCACTACTACACGTAAGGAATGTAAACTTACTTGAGCTTGTTGGAAACGAGTTTCGATTTCTCCAATCAACCATTCGAAGGCTTCCGAAGACAAACGATACTCCTCAGCAACTCGTTTTGTGCACAAAGTGGATCGTACGAGACACTGGAAGAGCAAAGTAGCATTCATATTCGCTGATTTGCTAAGAGCGTCCTCTCCTTTGACCACAACACATTTCTCCAGCAAATCCCTGACACCTGCACCAACGAAAATCAATGCTTCAAAATCCTTAACTTTTCAAATTTAGACCAAATGTGTACCTTGTACGACACGCACAGGATTAAGATCAGTAGGACCTCGTTTATTGATATGGAAAATCTTCTGGACGTTCCAAATCATGCGTTGGAGGTTGCAAGGCAGGACGACTTTGTTTTCACCTGTGGGGTAAATTTGGCGTAGCGCGTCTCTGTCACGCGACAATTGACCCCATTCTTGGTCCAATTCATTGATTACGTCACCACTGGACATGAGCTCGCGTGTGACATCTTCAGTGAAAATACGTCGTAAATAGCGTTCGTTACTAGGATCAAAGCGGAACTTCTTCTCGAAAGACATGTTGGATAACTTAATAGTTGGCAGCGACTGAAATTCCACCATTTCGGCACTCAAACCGTCTTCACCGTAACGCAACTGAATGAGCTGACCCACGGAATTACGAACAGTGCCATCGTAGTTGACCATCACAGACTCCATAGCTTTAATCAAACGACGCTGAATGTAACCTAAATAAGATGACAAAATGTTTTAAAAGCTTTAGAATAACGTTGACTTGAATTAGAAAGGGGATTTTGACCAAAATCTCACCAGTTTCGGCTGTTTTGACGGCAGTATCGATCAGACCTTCACGTCCACCCATGGCGTGGAAAAAGAATTCTGAAGGCGTCAACCCGGCCAAATAGGAATTCTCTACAAAGCCACGGGACTCTGGACCGTAATCGTCCTTGATGAAATGTGGTAGCGTACGTTTCCGGAAACCGAAAGGGATTCGTTTGCCTTCCACGTTCTGCTGTCCCACGCAAGCAATAACTTGGGAGATGTTAATGTTGGAGCCTTTAGAGCCAGCAACGACCATAGCCTTTAAATTGTTGTACTCCGTCAAAGATTTCTTGGCTGAGCCACCGGTTTTGTCACGAGCATCGTTCAAGATACGATTCACCTATTACAAACGAACCATCAATTAACTAGTTCATAAAAAAAAAAAAAAAATCAATTTCACCTGATTTTCGAAGGTCTGACGCAAGGTATTACCAGGCGTAGGTTCTAATTCGTCGTTATGGGCTTTCTGAATTACTTCTATGACGTCTTCTTTGGCCTTACGAATAGTTTCTTGGATATCGTAGTAAGTCTGAGGATCAGCAATAGTATCTCCAATTCCAATGGAATGGCCTTCGAGTAGGAGCCAGTTGTTGACGACGGTTTGGATGTTACCGTAAAACTGGCCGCAAGTTTCGTGCCCCAGTTCCAAGAAAATGATATGCAGCAACGATCCAGCTGATGCACCCAACGTTTTCTTACAAAGGATGCCCATGACCAAATCTCCATGTTCTACCATAACTTTGGTGTCTCCCGGGGAAATCCATTTGTACGGGCCCGAATCTTCGTCATCCGGATGCGTAGCGTGGGTTCTGATCATATTCACATTCCCGGGAATAATCAACGCGAACAATTGTTTACCTAACCAAATCGTAACAAAATGATTAGCAATCAAAAGGCTAATGTATGCCAATTTGTGCGAATTGTTACCGGTCCATAACGGTTTGGGCTTCAAGATGGCAGGCTGAGGCACTTTTCCATCCCATGTGGGTAAGAACATGAGTAGAGTCATCATTTGATCCTTTTCTAAGAACACATCTCGCTTGGTCATTTTTCTGGCCGCACACAGTGTGTCTTGCACAATACCCATAACAGGTTGGTTACACTGAGGCGTGATAATCTGACGGGGGGTAACGTGAATGTTTTCCACTTCTGCTCGCGTCTCCATGGATTGAGGCACATGCAAGTTCATTTCGTCTCCATCGAAATCGGCGTTGTATGGAGAGGTACAACTCAGGTTCATCCGGAAAGTGGACCAAGGTAAGACTTTGACTCTGTGACCCATCATAGACATTTTGTGCAAGGTGGGTTGACGGTTGAAAATGACCAAATCGCCGTCTCGCACATGCCGTTCGACTTTGTAGCCGCATTGCAAGTGCAAATCGGATGGTTTGGGGTGGAAACGCAAATCTACACGTTCCCCATTGTCTCGAATAATGTACTTGGCACCAGGGTACTGGCTATTACCGCGTCTAACCAATTCTTGCATCCTAAAAACGTGTAAAAGTATAAGTACTGACTCGTCCTATGCTTTTGGCTCTTAGAAAATGACAAGAATTTGATATTAAGCTTACTTATCAATGTTAAAAGGGGTAACGATTTCAGGAAAGGTTAAATTTTGAGCAATGGAGCGAGGAACGCCCACTTGGTCAATGCGCAAGTTGGGATCAGGAGTAATAACTGTACGAGCTGAAAAATCCACACGTTTTCCCATCAAATTTCCTCGAATACGTCCTTCTTTGCCCTTTAGACGAGATTTAATGGATTTAATGGGTCTTCCGGACTTCTGCATGGCTCTAAAAAGTACACAAGAATAGAAATCCAGTATTCTATTAAGGATTCGGATGCTACAATATACCTAGGCATGCCTGGCATGTCATTGTCAACCATCGTGGCTACGTGGAACTGCAGCATTTTGATATTCTCCGCAATAATGTGAGCAGCACCACCAGCTTGTTCGTTTCGGATCAACTCGTTGTTGGATTTAACAATATCAGCCAATTTGTGGGTCAAATCATCCTGATAAAAGAGCAGGTAAGTCACCACACAATAAACTACACGCCATAATCATACTTGATTCCTAGCGGAACCAAACATAACCACAGCAGGCCGAACTGCCAATGGCGGTACTGGTACGCATGTAACGATCATCCAATCGGGACGAGCGTATTTGGGATCCATACCCAAAATATAGCATTCTTCATCTATAAACCCATGAAAAGATCCAAGATTAGTCGACGGATAAGCAGTTTAAGAGATCTTACCTGAAATGTGCTTGAAAATCTCCCAAACACGTTCTGCAGTTAAAACAATTTTTTTTTCTTGTGAATCTTCATTAACATGCTTCCATTCGGCTGTCAGTTCCAAACCTGCACGTCTGATTGTTGGCTGGTAACGCCCACAACCTCCATGACCAACTTTCTTAGGCTTTATGAAAACATATTTATAAATCTACTGAAAATAATAAAATACTAGTGTAATATACTTGTTGTGGGTCTTCAGCTTCCTTGCCTAAATCAATCTCGTCACCTCCTTCGCAGATATTCTTTCCTTTGCACAGATCATACACGTGCGTCATGCGTTTCCGAGGTTGGCCTTTCGATTTGATAACAACTTCCTTGATTTTGGGGTTATTCTATGAAATAAATTAAAGACTGTAAGTATGTTTGACAAATTTCATAATACATATTTAACTTACAGGGCTAACTAAGAGTTTAGAGCAATAGAAGCAAACGCATCTTAAGATCTTGATGGATTTAGCAAAGAAACCAACATGGAATACAGGCTTAGCCAGGTCAATGTGTCCGAAGTGCCCTGGGCATTCTGTCATATTTCCTGCACAGGTTTGACAACGCGTATTGCGATCTATAACACCTTGCCGAGGGTCCATCAACCCACCTAGTTTGGGTTTTCCACCTTCCATGATTTCTGGGTACTTGATACCCCCTTCTGTCACAGACATCCGACGCTAAGGAATTAAAAAAAACGCTATTAAAGACCAATGTCAAGGCAAAAAGGAAAGCTTACGATTTCATCTGGACTGATGATGCCAAATTGCACCCTTTTCACCAACCGAATAGGGGCTTTGGAATCCGATCCAAGCGAACCCATCTTTAGGCCTGTTGATAGCTCACTTAGCTACCAAGCCTGCAACAAGTACAAAACGACTAAGTAAGCCAGCAGTCTGCATCACGTCGAATAACTATCACCAACAACAAAAAAAGTGGTCTGGTACTGACTGACGAAAGTGAGCCAAAGGAAGCTCTGTATTAATCCACCAAATGACATTGGCCTAGTTTATCAATATCATTCTAGTTTTAGCAGCAATAAAACAAGAAAACACCGTATAATTTATTTAAATTAGTTATACATACTTGCCACGTATTTATCTTAACGTAATCCTGTAAAACGGAGCTTTTTTGTGTACGAAATATATGAAGTTACACGCCACTTACACAAACAACTGCTTACCACTCTGGCGACCAAAGCCAAGATGGCCACCAACACGACTGAAAGCGGGGAACCGGAGAAGAGCACAAAGTTGCGGTGCGGGTCACTTGTGTCATCATCATGGTAAGTATTAAGTTGATCACTAGGTGGCTGTAAAAGACGAGATTTTCAAATAATATCTAGCGCGAAATTCGAACAAAAATTTCATATTCAATACTGTACACGATGTATGGCAAATTACAATTTCCTAGCTTTCAAGTAACGTTGAAAATAAATTTAAAAATTTGAAATGAAAGTTAATACATAGGAACGAAGATCGATGCTTTAATCCATTAAAGGAACGAAGCTTTAATCTATTAAAACTCTGGAAGCTTAAAGGATGTCATGTTATAAACAGCTTTTCTATAAATATCGGGGATTTCCCTACAAGCCCCCTACTATATACGTAACTTTCTAAGAAAATTTCTTTGGTGATTACATGTTCATTTTGCGAACCAGCACTTTGTTCTTTTCTAACGAATTCTACGGGGTTATGCGGGTTTTCGTCGCTTTGGTATGTATATATTGTCACGAAATTTTTTCGACGCAGGGTAAAAATCGTGCGTAGCTCGGTTATAGTTTATAGTCGCATGTGTTTTAAATCTTGACTAATATTCCCAGACTCTACGAACTCAAGACTCACTTTCCTCGGACTGCTTTATTCCTTCGACTCCTCAGATTCTCCCATCAGACTGACCACCCCACCACCAAAAAACATATCACTTTATAGTAAGGAATTAAATACCCTTAGGTCAAGAATGTGAAAAGGAAAGATAAAGAAAAGGAAAAAAGAAAAGATAATTAATGAAATTATTTGGCCAAAAGTGACGCCGTGCCAATCTGGACTTCAGAAGAGCTACGGGGTCCTCCGGATTTTCTTCACTTTGCTGGTGTATAAGTCGCCTTAATATCCTGAGATTAAACGTGTCTCGGTCCGAACGCTTGTTATAGCAACAGCGACAAAACGGGAAGGTGAAGGAAAATTTTATTATGGCATTCTTAATGGAAAATGGGAAAATTTGTTGTGAAGAAATTGCGTTACCAAATTTATGCAAGACTGCGACCCAAACACCATTTATCGTCTACAGTAAAGCTCAGCTGCTCAACAACGTTCAAGTAAAGCTTGTTTACGGGCGAATAATAAAAGTTATTATTTGTTGAAAAAGCATGCCAGATTTATTCTTTTCTTCAAAGAGCTATAAAAAGGCATTAGAAGATGAGGAAATAGAGGGTAAAACGACCTTGGGCTGCTCCATCAAGGCGAATAATAACTTAACCCTTTTACGATTACTGCAAGAGCAGGGTTGCTATGCCATCACCGTAAGTGGCTTCGAAATCCAAACGGCGTTAGAAGCTGGCTTTCAAAACCGTATTATGTTCAACGGCAATGGCAAACAATTATGGGAGATCGATTTAGCCATAAAGAACAACTGCCTACTTAACGTAGATTCACTATTTGACGCCCACAACATCGTCCAAGTAGCGAAAAAATTTCCGAATATCATTCAAGTCTTACTTCGCATAAACCCAGCATTGAGTGGAATAGAAATTGAGCATGCTTACAATACAACTGGTTTACCACAATCCAAATTTGGTATCGAACTTCAACTTCTAGATACAGTATTACTATGAAAAAAATCTATTCGGACCTATATGATTTACAAAATCGCGCGTTATTAGGTAATTACTTGCCTACGCCAAGGAAACGTGTCCATTATAGGCTTGCATTGCCACATCGGAAGCACTGTCACTGACGTCTCGATATACACACAAATTACTCAACTCCTCGTCACTTTGGCTCTTAAAGTACAAATTTTACAATCTTAATCAGAATTATTTACCGTTTTCATGCAAATTTTCAATTAGTATCGAGCTCAAGGCTTACCAATAAACGTGATAAACATTGGAGGAGGTCTTGGGATTCCATATCGTCCCAATGCAACACTTCCAAGCCCCCGTGATTTGATTCAGGTAAATAAATTAATAAATAGACGAGAATTCGCGGTATAAGCCAAACAAAATTAGGCGGTAGTACCACATTTGCCATGTGATTTGAAGCTCGTTCTTGAACCTGGGCGTTCAATTTTTGCAAATACGGGTAAACGCTGCATTTACGTCAAAACGAACATCTTTTTAAGAGATATTTCTGTTATATTTAATTCGTAAATTTGTCATATGTACAGCGGCTCTAATAACGCGCGTTTTGGGCTCGAAAATAGCTGGCGGAAAAAAGTATTTGGTTGTAGACGCTGCCATGAACGATCTTATCCGTCCTAGCTTGTACAACGCCTATCACCACATTACCCCTTTAGATGTACCGGTAAAAACAGATGTTACACAGAAGAAACGAAACTGTCAGCCAAAAGCGGTGGTTTTTAACGTTTTTAAAGGAAAGCTGTCTTGAAGAAATCTACGATATAGTCGGACCAGTTTGCGAGTCGGGAGATTTCCTGGGCAAAGACCGTAAACTGCCAGTACTAGACGAGGGCGCAGCACTCGCTGTTCTAGACGTTGGAGCGTACGGAATGTCCATGTCCAGTAATTATAACATGCGGCCTCGGATGACAGAAATCTTGATCGATGGTGAACAATGGCGAGTAATAAGGCGAAGAGAGACATGGAATGACTTGGTGCGTACAATGAAGGGGCTTAACTGAACAGAACGAATTTGGCAACAATTCTTTCTTGCTTGTTCTAGCCAATAATTTCAAACTCCTCTCCTTCTTCTTCTCCTGCAGTACCTATTAGATGCAATACATATGAATGATTCAGCACAGAAATGAAACACCAAGCAAGACTTACTAACTGACGCAACTTGAAAGCTTTCCAAGTCTTGCTCGTGCCACTCAGGGGGTCTTTCCAAGCACATTTCAAACAAGGGTCTGCCTTCGATCAATACTTGCTTCTCAAAAGCTTCGCACAAGGACCGGAAATCCGCTTCTGTACGACAGAAAAAAACCTAGGAAACACAGTGTTATTGCAATACTAAAAAGCCACACGTTGCAAGTCCTCAAAAAAAGCCAATACCAACCAGGGCTATAGAAGGATCTAAAGATTTGATTGGCAGCCTGCCTGCGTAGTTGCAGTGATACGTTGCGTCAATACTCGGGTCGCTCTTGGACTCTTCTAGATCTTGGTAAGGTTGAGTTACGTGCGGATCCAAGAAAACTAATTCGTCACCTAGAACCGCATTCATAATTAGTTTCTGTGAATGAGAACCCTTATGAAGTCATGGATGTACCCATGTAACCAACGAAATACAAGGCGTGTGTAGGTTTTCCTCCAATAATGCCTACGCAGTGCGGTAATTGGAAACAAGCCTACAAGCTACGTATAAAAAGTCATGTTCTGATTCTTTGAATGCATTCCTGGTATACTTTAATGGGTTCAATGTAAATGGGATTAATTTCTGAGAGACCCAAACGCAAGGGCACAAACAAGAGCAAAGGCTTCCAACCTTGAGGTCTGGAGCATTTGGACTCGATGTCTTTCGTTATTAAAGTGTTGTCTAGCGCAACGTGCACTTCGACATTGCTCCAGACGTCGTAGGTAGCCAACTTTCTAGAACATAAAGCAATGAAAAGATAGCCGACAATAATAAAAGCCATCGTTTTTGTACTTGATAGCTTGAGCTACTGTATTGGGTCCAAACCAGTCTCCAACAGCTTTGCCCTCAGACACGCCCATTAAGGCAATCTGATGTATGGAAAAGGGAGCTGAACGTCTGTCCTCGAATAAAGCCAGTAAACGCCGATAGATTTCATTGTGATTGGTTTTACTAGGCGCCCATCTCCAATCAGGACCTTGAAGACAAAACTATTTGTTACACAAGTACTGTCAAAGCAAAGGGATAACGAAGGGTATACCGAGATGAAGAATCGTTAATGCTTGTGCTAAAACCATCTGTCCACACCGCAGCATGCATCCCCAACCTTTATCTGAAGTTATTCCTGTTTCTCCAATAGGTACAAAGTTCTTCCTGTAAGTAAACCATAATTTGGACGAGATAACGCTCTTCAATTCTGCCAATTCTAGGACGCACACAATAAGCTATTAATGTTCACCAAACCAGTATTAAATCAGATTAATTTTGTTACCTGTTGTTCTTGTTGTGTTGTAGCGTCTACCCAGAATCCAAACAGGCTCGTCAGATTCGGGGAAATCTTGAGTTTCCAGAGGCCCAACCTCGTAGGTCATACAAGCTTCAAACATGTCTCTGTGCACTGTTTACAGAAGTATTTATGAAAAACTATTGTTCAAAAGACTACTCCGTGCCCACAGAATTAGTCTTGTTGTTTACTCACCAGAACTACGTCATTTTTTAATACAAATCACGAAAGCTGACACCATCTTGTGAGCAAAACCTAAAATAGTAACAAATCTTGTGCGCGGTCAAAACCACGAGGTTTCCTTGTTCGGAGTTCAGAAATATGCTCGTCACGATGCTTCAAAATGACAAGAATAAACTGCCTTTGTGTTCATGGAATCCTTGTATTGGGCGCCCTGGACCCATGGCCTGACAATGCAATTACAAAATCACGTTCTTTGCGGACACAAAAAGGGGAAAAAATTGAAAGAAAAATCTGGAAATAAAGTACATTCTTATCGGCTTCGTCTTCTTTCTTTTATCGTTTCTGTTTTGCCACTTATCAGTTATCAAATACCTACTCAACTTCGCCCATGGAAAGTTGGAACAATACTTGTCGCTGGGGTCATACACTAAGCAAACAAACTGTTCACTTCACATGCAAGTTAAGGTGAAACAAAAAAGAAGCGAATTGGAGGCTTTGTAAGCAGAGCGTAGTTTTCTTTTTTAATAACACCAATTTGTATGGCCAGGATTTGGGTACGGGTTCCCCAAGAAAAGAACAAAGAATGAAGACAGTAAAAAAAATTACCAAGAAGGCAACAAAACGAAGCAATAATTTAGCCTGGAAAATAAAGCAAAACCCTTCCCCCACGAATCCTTCGAGAAAAAGTGTCAGAAAAACCAGCTTTCACCAGGATTGAATAGTGTTTTCCTTTTTGCGCTGGAACAAGTTCTTTACTAATGAAGGATAGTTGTTTTCCTATGTGACGCAAATTTGCTTACTGGTACAGGATTTGCGAATAGAACGATAGACAGATAAGATAATGAGACCACGAAAAAAAATCAAACAATAAGAATTTTTTTTTCTGAAAACCGCTAGAATTGCGTAGGGACCTCTCTGCAGACTAGACAAGCCCTGCCCTTTTGCCACGCCGATGCAGAATGATGATCCCTTTTCGATTTCTTGGGGGGTTAACTTCTGCCTCCATCTTATAACGACACATGAGAAAAGGGAAAAAAGGCGTCTTACTCTCCAATCATTTAAAAAAAATCGCAATTTTGATCCAAATCCCCCCTAGCCCCCTCCTATTCGATGAACTTAAAGGCAGCACAAAACATAGAGGGCAAATCGGGCTGCACGCAAGCCTAAAGATGAGACAAAGAAACTGTTAACTTTGCATGAAACGTTATTTCTGATGGAAGGATTTTTTTTTACCTAGATTTCTAATATCCATGGGACATTAGGTATTCACCCAATTTCTCGACGACAGAGGCGGCTTGTTGAGGTGTGGTTGGCTCTTCATAAATGGAAACGACAACGGCCTTCTCAGTACGCATACAATGCAATCCTTGCTTGTTTTTCTTGGCTCTCAAGACGCGATCTGTCCCGGATAAGAAGATGAACCTTGTGCCGCCTAACGTGATGCCATTAGCTTGGAAAAACTCTGGAGAACTGTAGTGGCTAGCGAAGGTGGTTAATTCTTCTGCACTGACCTGCAAAACGAGAGAAAAAGCAACAAATCCTCATTAATATACAAACATTCAAACACTTGAAAATTCAAACAAAATGACAGCTTCGTTTGGGCTTGCATATCACGTGTTTACCTAACCTTGTCTAAGTTCTGGGTTACAGGGTTAGCATTAAACATACAAGAGATCTTATTTCAACAAAAAGTAACGGACGAAGACGAGCATGACGAGTCGGCAAATACCCTCAAGAAATCGCCAAGATTCCCAGCATTCCCGAGTAACAGAAAACTCTGTGGCGTTTATAGCGTAGGTGTTTTGAGTTAGTTGGGTTCTAGATAGTGTGCAGGTATGCGACACGGTTGAGGAAAAAAGTCTGACGTAGGGCACAGTTTCTACGCATGGGAAGTATGTACACAATTACTAAGCTCGATGAGCTGGGGCAGTTAGTATTTGTCATCCCAGGCCTGTCATGAAACAACTCGGGCTAATTATTCACCATCTGCATACGGTCGCTAAGCTGAACCCGGCGAGCATAAAAGTAGGGCGTGGTGGAGGGATGTGGGGGGAAAGGGGGTACAGTCCATTCTCTCTCTCTTTTCACCAAGTCAAAAGCAAAGCAGAGAGAGAGAGCCTTCCGTTAGTGGCTTTACTCACATGATCGTCTCGTCGGACATGTAGACCAGCAATATATAGAAAAGGAAAGACTCTCCCGGAGCGAGACCAAGAGAAAGGAAAGGGGAGCTTGCAGCCACAAAAACCGCCATGCTTGCGTACCGAGAAACTTTTGGGGGATAGATACTGATACACACACATACACATATAACATACAACGCCCAAGTAAGGAGCTTCGCCGGCCATTTCAGACTCACGTTTTTGTCCAATTTTTGCTTTGTGGCAAGTTTGACTTGACCTCTCTTTTTCCCTTTGTAATGACGGGAACATAAATGAAACCGAAAAAAAAATCCACTCGCAGCCTTATCGAGCGCATTATTTTACGTCATGTCATGCAATAAAGCGGCCCAAATGAAACGTTTTCTTATAACGGTTGTGGGTTTGGGATGGGGAGTTTTTAAGTAGCATGAAACGTGGAAAGGTAGTTAGAAAATGCGTTACATGAGTCAGAGTACTTACGTTAAAGTTGGCGGATTTGGCCCAGAGAGATCCATCCGTGCCAATAATGGCGGCTTGGTTGACGAATCCCGATGCCAACAATTGCTTGTCTACGTAATCTTGCCAGCTCATGATGCTGATATATGAGAAGTTGTGTAAATCCTAAACAATACGAGAAGATACAGTAAAGAACTGCAAATCTGCTCCGCACTGCACACGCTAGAACCAGAGCCACAGACCGGAGAAACCCAGGCAGAAAGACACGAGAGAAGTAGTACGAAAAGAGGAACGGCACACGGCCTCGCCCGCAGCTGCTCGTTTCAGTCCCAAACCGTCAGCCGACGCTTGGCAGCCGGTTAGAAACCGCACATGCATTAGCTTATGGCCTTCACCGGTGTGCGCTAAGCCGCACGCTCTTTGCGGGTTGCAGTAAGGATGTACTGCTACGCGTAGCAACCAATCACTGCTCAACATTTGTAGAAGCGGTCTTGACCGGGAGTTTCGAACGCTTGATGACTCACCAGTCAAATAACCATGATGAAATAATCACAATTCCACTAAATATGTTATGACTTTCTCTTGGCTTGCGAAATTTAGGTAAAAAAAGGTAGCAAGCATGAAACCTGCAAATTACATGAAACCGGTATGGCTCATTTCCCATATTTGGCATATTTCAATTTCCAAGTACTCTAAACTAACTCTCGTAGTGAAAAAAGTAAATGAAAATGCGCTACGCAGCTGCCTAACATTAATCAATCCAGCCGCAAGGACAATTTTTTGCAGTAAGTATCCTGATCCTTTAATGCCCAGACGCTTCTTAAATAGCAACACAAGAGTTTACAAGAAGGGGCGCAAAGGAATAAGGCGTCCAAAGTTATAACCATATGTGGACTTTGGTCTTGAGGGCGACACTAACCGGTTAGCCCGTTCCTTAGACTCTTAGAAAACAAGCAAAAACGCAAGAGGTTTTAAAATGGCTTGGAAGGAACCCCCTCGCCAAACGTTTGTTTTCTTAACCTAGTTTGACCATGTATAAGTAACAAAAGCGATAGCCATTCTAATAACGAACTGGATAGTCGCCGGCCAAAGCATTGCAAAATATGTTTTCGAGCGGATATCCGCCAATGCCCCACAGCCGCTGCAATTATTATCGGTTAACCAAACGATAAGTAAACTGTGGCTAGATTAAAGTTCCAAGCTCGAGCTGCAATGCAACCACACTTTTCCGTTCTCGCGTTAAAAAAAATAATATCTGAATCCAAAGTCCGCTACTTCCTTACGCACATTAGGATTGACATGAACAACGCCGTTGTGTACTTCCGCTTCATTTGACACAAACACTAAAAAAAAAAATCCCTGGCAAACATTTTGGGGGAAGTAGGAGGGTATATAAGTTCATGCTACTTGGCTCCAAGCGTTGTAAATTTCATAAATGGAAAAGAATTCAAACGGATTAATGTCTGGGCTGGCCAGACGCCAGAACTGTCATCAACGCCTTGATTTTTTCGATTTGTGATGCCTTTTAGGTGACCTAGACCGCGAGCGACTCTGAGTGCGAGAGCGCTTGGATTTCCTCGAAGTTGGGCTCTTGGATCTTCTATCGTCTTCACTCCGGCCACCACTCTTATGACGTCTAGACCTATCAAAATTCGCACATAATGCCGTTAATATCAAGTATAGATATAAAAAAAAAAAATAGAATGGAAAGAAAACCTCTTGGACGTTGGGGATTTCGAGCGTGAACTGGAACGCGAGCTAGATCCTGAACGCGACGTGGTAGAAGGCGAACGACGTCGACGTTGCCGTTCTTCCGGCGAAGAACTGTCCCGTCTGCTTCGCCGCTCCCTGGACTTTTTGTCCCCACCTCGATCGGTATCTTTGTCTTCCTCGTATTCGAAATCCAGATTTCGACCGTGTTCGGCTCGTCGCAGTAACTTCTCCCTATATCGCTGGACTTCCTGAGAAACACTACGCCCACCGCGTAAGGATTTCGGATTGGATTCCAGCTCGTCCTGGTACTGCATCACCCGGACTTCCAATTCACGCAACAAAAATCGCCTGGACTCGACACTGCCTTGGCTAAGTGAACAATTCATCCTTGGTTAGCTCCCCAATAGACTGGAAAAGTCTCTCAAATGTACTTAAAAAATGGATTTACCTAGTCCAGCTGTTGTCTCCTGTATCTTGGGAAGATTCATCTCGTTGTAAGGGCACGCCATCCACATCTTCATCGTAACCTGACTTTGTTTTTGGTCGTTCTTCTTCTAGAGACTCCCACTTGGACGTAGTCACCGCCTATAATCAAGCCAGATTAGGAAATTACTAGGAATTTGTATCACATTATTGATTTTTAATTGACTGTACTTGTGCTTCCACGTCGGCTGGATCAACAGTTTCCCATTTACTAGGTCTGAAGCCCAAACTTTGCTGACTGGAAGACGACGGTTGTCCATTGGAGTTGCTAGAACGCTGGCGCCGTGGCACAGGCGAGGTTTCTATGAAAAGATGTACAAATTAATACAAAATTCGAGGCGAAAAGGTTCGTAAAATAGTACAAACCAACCTCGCTTGGCACTAGTGGGTGTAAGGACAGTAGTACTGACAGCAGCAGCTCCTTGAGCGCTTCTTAGTAGTGCAGCACCGTCTAAGGGCACTCCGTCCAAGTCTTCGTCCGACAAAGGCGCTCCGTCCAAATCGGGGTCTTCTAGCGGCACGCCGTCCACATCAGGGCCTTCTTCTTCCTTTTTGACTTCTTTGACGTCTTCTCGCACCAAACCGAGGAAGACATTTTGCAGCTGAATGAGGTAATCCTGAGGGAACAAAGCCCAGTCTTCCCATGCCCGGAACACTTGGAGTACACGCTGCTTAAAGGCTTCCGCCTTCAAACGACCTTCGATGGCCACATACGACGCGTGCAAGTATCCCATTAAGACTTCTAAATGGCTTTGGAACCTGGGAAAGATTAACAAACATCCATAAATAAGAACGTTTTCAACCATTCTGGCAACAAATTTGCTATAAAGATGGAAAAACGCCAAAACAAACTTACCCTTTGCGATAATAAGATACGTTGCTCACTTTGGCTGTACAGTTATACAGGATATCCGAAATGAGATACAAACGCGCCAGCTAACAGAAGATACAAGTAACATCAAATCATTAAGATTAAATACAATCGTATTAAATATTAAACAAGATAGAATAATTAACAAAATAACTCAAAGTTATTTCTGAACACTCCAGAATTAATTTAGAAGTAACTTAAAAAATGTGAGATTAAACTAATTCAAAGGTTATGCGCAAACTTCAGTACAGAGAGGCTAGAAAAGGGTGTCGAACCTTCTTCGCTAAGGAAGTTTTGGTAGACGACAGGGATTCGCTCAGAAATTCGATGATTTCTTCGGCCGCTTCAGCATGCTCAATACAGAAGATCATGGAATCTTGGATTTTGGTGCGTTCCGGTGTTAAGTGACGCAACATACTCTCGAACCTCTTCGATTGCCTTGTAGATAATAACAAAATTATACAAAGAAAATCTAACCAAAAGCTAACTTACGACTTGCTTAACGTTTTGCGCTTATCTAACTCAGGACTTTCATCGTCAGAAATCAAGTCTTCGGGCATTCCTTGTGAGTAGGGGTTGATAATTGGTGGCCTCCAGATAGAACCACCTAAACTTCGATATTTAAGTTGTGGACTCTGAACTTAAAGAGGAAAAGCACGTACCTTGGAACATTCTAAATTCTTCTGTACGCCATTTAGTAGTAGCTTCGCCTTGCAATACAGAGTACAGCTTCCAGCGATAGTATGTATGGGCAGGGCTACGGTTGTCGAATAGGAACCTAAGCAACACAGCTTTATACTTAAGCTTGTCTAAAAAGAAAAGAGACACTTACCGGAATGCTGGGTTTTCAATCTCCTTATTCATCATCATAGCCTCAAACATTGGCCCTTCCCTTACCACAAACTCCACCATACGGTGGATGATGCACAGCAAATTCCTACAAGCAAAAAACAACTCTACTTACCCACAAACCTTCCGAACCTCTATTTAATATCTAATAGTAACTTAAATTTGCTACCACTTAATTTTGTTTTCTTTGTATACTATAAAAATTGGATAGAAAATCTTTAAACATGATAACAATAGCTTATGTAAAAAACCATTGTTCTCTTGTGGCAAAAGTAAAGAATACAAAATAATAACTGATGACTATAAATGAAAGTGATTTTTTTTTAAAGTTGAGATGACAGTATAGTTGAGATGATGGAGCTTTGGCAAAGATGTGTTTCTGTCTCAGCTTGAGCGGCTGGGCCCCCGCGTAGTAACCTGACGATTGTACGTTACCTGTCTGTTGGGATCACCACTTTGACAATTGCCCTGGATATAATCTGCAACAATCAGCATCAACATCAACGATCTTTCGCCCAAAAAACAAGATGTTTTCATAACAAAACTTCCAACACAAGCAAAAAAGATGCAAACATAAATGACTGTAGTAAAGATGGATTACCTTTTTGAAGAGCTCGAAGCCTGGTCCTTTGGTTGGGTAGGGTGCTCCTGCATGAGGTACCTATAACAGAGACAAAAAACAGTTCATTATAAATTGAGAAAGACTAGAACTTTTAGATTCTGAGGTTACTTGTTCTTGATCTAGAAGTGTGGGTTGAGCATTGAAAGGTAATCCAGAAGGTGGAGGAGGCATGGTCAACTCGAGCAGCTTTGGTGGGACATAAACTGGTCGAGGGGGAATGGGAATGGCTTTACCCCAGCCTAACTTCTGCTCAAATCCCATTAAATCACGTCCTAGCGAAATACAATAAGGATTAATTTATAAATTGTTCCACTGAAAAGATCAATACCATTGAGACGATGCATAGCACGTTCCGCATCTTGGCGATTCATGAAAGCAACAAACCCACAGTGCCGCCCTCGAGCTTTTTCTTCTTCAGAGCGTGGATACATAATCTTAATAGAACCAATTGGACCGTACTTCCCGAAGATGTCTAAAAGAGCCGCTTCGGTCATCTAAAACGAATAAAAAACAAACTGTTTTTGGGGTGCTGAAAACAGACATTTTGAAACCGAGTACTTTTGGATTGATGTTTCCTAGGTAGATATTTGTAGTTGTGGGGTCTCCTGGGTCGAACGAGCCTTTTGTTTCCTCTAAAAGAGATTATTAGATAGATATATTAGTAGATATTCTTGCGAACCTAGTAAAGCAGCTGGTTTGCTTGAACCCAGCATTGGCGCTTCAAACCGACTGGTTTTGGTTGGCGTTGGTACTGCTCCCGTGGCAGCTAAAGTAGATTTCAGTCGATGACGTTCTTCACGTTCTTCTTGTATACTAAATAGAGACGTATAGGCAAAACTAAATTAAACTGAAAATAAATCGAAGGTTGATATTTTACACTCTCAGTTCTTCTTTGAAAGCTTCCAAGTTGCTCTTGCGCTTTTCTCTATCAGTCTTTTTTTTGGTAGATCTTTCTTTCTCTTTTTCTCTCAACTCTTCTACTTTGGGCTGCCTTGTGCTGAACGTCTCAGCTAACTCTGCCAACTTTGACGTAGGTTTGTAGAGTTTGCCTTTATCTTTTGTATCTTCCTCTAATAAATAAAACAAAACACAATGCATTAAACTAAACACGCATCTTTAGAAAAGAAAAAAAGCTTACTTCGCTGCCCAGCATCGTAGGTTCCTGCCTTGACCCATACTTTATTCAAACCAGCTTTGCTGGACGCGGACTCCTCAAAAGTTGCCACAAATTCTTGAAAAACCTGTAATTCAAATCACGCAACAATGCAATTATTCAAAACAAAATCGTTTATAGTTTTTTATTCTTATTACTTATATCCAAGCCAGAGATAAGAAAGGCAGAACTAGAAAGTAAAAATAACAACCAACTAACCTCTGCTGCAGCTTCTTCTTCTTGCTTCCTTCGTAACTCGTCCAACTCTTTATTGCTTCTTTTAGCCATATTGAATGCCGTAATAGTATATATTAGATTACACGGATATATAGCTTGTAAACGACACCAGATTAATGAGACGCAAAATACGTGTAATGTATCCTCATTTCGGCCACCCAAACAAAACAAGCTCGTTTCACGTTGCTGTGGAAATAAAATGATTGTTCACCACTAGGTGGCGTTCTTCGACAAAAAATTCTGTAGTCGAGATGACCTACAATAATTAACCGGGAATTCTTAGCATGTTTTTAGGCATCCTTTTCTCGCTTTCTGAAACGGAATACTCCTCAAGTGGTATGTAATGCATCGGATGTACCGTTACCAATTATTTCGGTCTAGATAAGTAAAGAGCAAGATACTGGCAATTCGAACAAGGTTTATTAATAGATACAACTCGTTATCACATGGGGATCAGTATGTTATGTATACAGCAAACGGGTACTTTCAGAAACAAGGAAGGCAACCGGCTCCGCGAGTTAGGCAAGAATTGCAGTGGTGAAAAGGGTATTTATATACTTTTTTACAGTGAAAATTCCTGCCATTCGCATGGGCTATTACAGTTACGTACAGGATTTGTGAACCAGGAAAAATGATTCGTTGTAGAAGTTTTGTGTGCGGGGGGGGGGGAGTCCAATACTACACGAAATTTCGTCTACTTTTTGGGGGTCGTTTAAGCCGAGGATTATGCGTTTTCCGAGTTGTCTTTTAAATATTGGTCAGTTAATAAAGCACCCTTAGGGCGCTTCTGTATTCACACACTTGGAATAAATTAAGGAATAGAATAAGTTATTCATCTTCATATAGCCAAGAGAAATTCACACGGGTTCTACAAAAAGGCTTTGCTAAAAACTAAGGAAAGAAAATTACTAAAAGAAAATACTACAACATAGTATAAAAAAACATTTGGGTAGGACTGGAATGAATGATGCGAGGGCCTCTGGGATTCTGCAGACCTGCTGCAGATATAAAGTTACCCGCACTTCTGCACTGTGTAAGACAAAGCTAGTCGCTACTTTTCAGTTATAAAACAGCATGGTGCTGACATTTCATTTTACCTGGACTTTCCTATTTAAGCTTTTTTCGTAATCTTAGAATTGTTATAATATTGAAGAGGTTTCTATCTCCCTAATTGGCTACTTTGACAAATTCGGCGTTGTCAAAGCCCGGGTGCAACATACTGGAAGACGAAGTCTTGGAATCGCGTTCGAAAGAGCGAACGCGGAGCAAGAGGAATGTTGAGACAATCACAGCTACGATCAATACTAACAAAAGCATGACCAATCCTCCCACGAAGCTGGGCGTGGACATGCAAATATGGTTGGAATCTGGGAATCTGGACAGGTCCTGGACCACAACCGTTTCGTTAGCGGCGCCCAAGTTGAACGCAACGTCGCCTGGTGCTACCACTTGCAGGATTCGGACGGTTTCCACGTCGGTCATTTCTTGAGTGTCACGTTTGTAAATTCTCAGAACGGGCAATCCGTCCACGCTGCGGCGAGTGCGGTTAGCGGTGATGGTAACCGGGACATTGTTTTCCACGGAACGAGGACGACCCGCAATAGAAGGTCGTTTCTCGTCAGGCTTATCATCAGACTCATCAGCCAGGCCTTCGCGGTTGATGGATCCGTAGTTGGGCTGAAGAAGCTGGGGACGAGGCAAGTTGACTCCGGCCGGTCGGGCGGGGATGGGTAGAGGTTGAGGTAGAGGAGCGGATCCGTACTGGCCAGCAGACGGAGCGGGTCCTGCTGGAGCAGGAGCGTAACTGACAGAGGGTACCGACTCGGCGGAGGTCGCTCCGGCATAGGATGGAACGCGAGGATCAGGGGCGTTGTTGTTCGAGGCAGCGTAGCCGAGGTCGCCTTCGCATCGGGGCTCAGGGCAGTTGTGACGACAGACCTGGATGACGCATTGGAAGTGGACGTTCATGGAATCCGGAAATTTGAAGGCTTGGAAGTAGGCGTAGGAGACGACGGACGCTGAAGGTCCAAAGTTCTTAACCTTCTGGAACCGGCTCATAATCTTGGGTCTCAGGACGCATCCGTACTGGTCAACCAGCTGAATGGGAGCTCGTACGCCATCGTGGGCCACACAGTTACGTACCAGCATATCGAATTTGTTTTCGTCATCCTTAATAGCCAGGACCATGGTCATGGTCTGTCCGATCTTGACGATGCCGGAGACTTCGGACGCCCAGGGTCCTTTGCCGACTTGGATCTGCATCCAGCATTGCAAATTGTCACCCAGGAAGTTGGCAGTGACAGCGTTGACCATATCCACTGCGAAAGGCCTGAACGTGACGGACTTCTCATAGTAGTCGTACCAAGTGCAGCGCAGACGACGCGCTTGGTCCCACACTTCCTGGACGAGAGGATCGTACTGGATGATAATGGTGTTTTCGACGAAGCTGCCAGTGGGCGACGGCTGACCGTATCCAGCGCCGGTGAGACTGTTCGCTGAGGAGGTCATGCCACAAGAATTGAGGTAGACGTCAAAGGTAGCGCTAAGCTGACCGGTCCCGGGACGTACGTGGACGCAATTGGGATCGCTGTAGTGTCCCTTGGAGAAGATCATTCCATAGAAGGGTCTGTCGAATTCCATGTTGACGCGCATATGTGTTTTCTCACATTGGACTTGCAAGTTTTTAATCTGTGGCATATCCGCTGGGTTGGCCAGTGGCCAAGCATCATCAGGGCCGGGAGCAACGGGACCAGGAGCACCGAGGACATTGCCGTAGGACGGTTGAGCACCAGATTGGAGTGGTAAAGGTCCATAGCCCGGTGGCGGGAGTGGGAGTCCGCGATGTTCCGCCGGTAACGACGCTGAATCGTCGGCGACCACCAACTAAAAGTAAAAACCGAGAAAAAGCGAACGTTATAAATCAAAACTGTTCCATAAGATACTCAGAAGTTCAGCCGGGTTTCCCCATTAAACGGGTTAAAAATAAAATACAAGTAAAAAACGAAAAGAACCCGCTTCATATTTATGTTTATTTTCTTAATATATATACGACAAGGAAAGTCCGTTGCACCTTCGCACCTGCGCGCTGGTCTTACCTTTATTCGCGTTCTATATAGATGTTTCTTGTGCCCCTTCTCTTTTAATGTGGAAAGGAAAAAAAAGTTCCCATCTGCATGGTAGGAAAGAAGAGCTAGCACATGCTTACATATGCACCAGATGCTGTGTCCGACTTAATCGTGGTTCGCTGTTAGGAGGGACGAAAGAACTTGCTAATGCTCAAGCGTTACCGTTAAACAGGGACGTACTTGGCCATTGGCCCCTTTTAGAGTGAAAGCCAAGCGTGTGTGTATATATGGGCTGCAAGTGTTGCGCTCAACTGAGGAATGAGACATGGATCTCATCTGGACCATGCAATTAAAACTAGTTCAAATCAATTAGGGGCCAAACAGCTCAGAAAGGAACCATTTACCTACGTACTTTACCAATACCGCAATACATAAGATTTGTAACCCTTCAAGGTTGGGTAATATACGTTATTCTATACTTTCCTGTCTTGAAGACTCTTTTTAAAGCTTTAGCGGTTTTAAAAAGAAAATGGGCTATAAAGAGTTGCGGAGGTTGACAATCTTTCGGGTTTTCTATAAGGTTTGACTCCCAAGGGTCTATTTGAAAGCAAAAGAAGGTTAAGGTTAGTTTCCTTCTTTCCTTAGTTAATTGGAAGCCTTTGGGCCTGGGATTCTCTTTTGGTTTTAGAGCAAAGAGAAGAACTAAGAGGAAAGACAAAACCCTGCGACATTAAGATGACTTTTTAACGGTACCTGAGGTTGCCTCCAACTGCACAAGTTTGCCTCCTATATTCTAGTAACCTATACAAAACCTGAGCAATGACCAAACGCAACACCAAAAGGCAATATAACCATCGACCCCGAAGTGAAAAGTTTGTGCATTGGATCTTTTTCTAATGCCTAAGTCTACCCGGGAGCATATTGAAACAGCGCCAGAACTGTAATATAAGCAGTGCATTGGTCCGGGGAACTTCTTAACTAACACTCCAGTTCTTCCGGGTCAGTTGCTCACCGCATTCCAAAATGTATCCTCCTCCCCAAAATTGGCCTACGCAAGATTTTCCCACATATCTGCTGTACAAGTGCTCTTGTCTAAGCTGCGCGGTGCTGACAAGGTGGTTAAAAGGATGAGAAAATAATGAAAGGACTAATGCAGGATCCCAGACAGTATCTAAACATGCAATACAAACTCACGGAAAACTTCTAAACTGAGCTAAATACAGGTCAGGTACCTGTTACGCCAGGACGTTATTGATCTCCCAGCGTATAAAAACTGCGAGTCTTTATTGCAATTTCAGAAAAAATATTTGGAATGATACGGCAACTTTTCTCATGATAACAATAGCTTCTGATTTTTTGGCAGACAGATGGTTTGAAACCAGTGCTTTTCGTTAGCCTCAACGGAACGGAAAATAATTAAGGCTTGCGTGGGTACGGCATACTGTGGCGGTAAAACTCGTCACCTTTGTACGGAAGTAACTGCAAACTGCGGCTTGAGAGAGAAACAAAGAAAAATCTCGGATGATTTACTACGAGAATCTGTGGGTTTCCTTCCGTCTTCGCTAAGTCGCGTATCACATGCCCTGAGTTGCAATGTTTGCGCTATAAAGCCCAAGCAAATTTGGAGAAAGAAACTACCGTTATAAATGTAATGACAGCTGCATGAAAAAAATGCAATAAAAATCCCAAGTGTTAGACGGACGAAAAGCAAAAGGCGGAAGTTGTTGGCTATCCTTAACACCGTGACACGTCAGTTGGCCACATAAAAAAGCAAGTTTACAAAAAATAAGAAATAAAAGTATGCTGCTATGCAACGCTGCTATTACTTGTATCCTCCCCCACCCGTACATGTCGCTAAGCTTTCCACGACCTAGTTTACGGAAAGGAAATACAGGTACCCGCTTGAACGCATTCCTAATCAGATTTAAAAACAAGGCGATAATCGTCCGCTACGCACATTGCGTATGTAGGGTATACAAAAAAGTCCCACGGAAAGCGAAATAAAATAAGCACCGAAGTACAACAATGAATTTCTAGAACGCCAAATGTAATCTAAACTGTAGATAGTTTTCAATAAAATTCCAAAATGAAATACTAAATCAAACTTAAGGATTTAATTATACAATTTCATTTTTGAGTTAAATCTTACTGTAATAATGCATATTTTAATAAGATTTGTTCACAAGAATAGTATATTTTAAAAATAAATAGCTCACCTGATGAACGAGTAAAAGTGCCAGCAACGGCGAAATCCACGACCAACTTCGCACCATTTTTGTTTGGAATGACTGAAAGTAAGAAAAAAAGCACAAAGTCCAAATTGAGTTATTTGGAATACCAGTTCAATCCACCAAAACTTAAAACCAATGCCACACTAAATTTTACCCCCAAATAAATCCAATATCCCTCAGGTACAATCTCCTGGAAGAGCAACGGAGCAAGTGAAAGACTTGGATGTTCACTCACAGCGACTAAAAAGGAGAGCCACAAGACCATCAAAGCCAACAGCTGCGTTGAGGAGGACGACTCTCAGGGATTCTCTTTTAGCACTCTGTGTATATTTGCCGGGAGGGAGCCACTGGAAATGTGGCAGTGAAGGAGCGAACAAAAAGTACCGTTAGCTTTTCGTGTATATACGCCAGAGCTATGCATGCATGCATGTATGCATATATGTGCGGAAAGCCCCCCTCTTACTTTATCTACTGAACAAGTTTGGAAGCCAGGGTACGGAAATATTATCAAATGACATCAACCGTTCCAGTAATCTAAGACAGCATCGCTGGTTCGAGAGAAACCTTAGACTGTTTTTGAGAGGCTTCGAAGTGAAAGAACTAAAAACTAAACTAAAAATAAAAAATCCGGCCTGCTTTACCGTGACCTCATTTTCTTATACATGTATCTCCAGGTGGAGAATCCGAGGCGAAATACGTCTGTAATGTCAGGAAAGACTGAAGAGGGGGCTCGGGCCAAAAGGGGCTACAGTCTGAATAAATTCGAGAACTTTCCCATGTCTGCCCAGCACACCATTACCATCAAAGCATGGATTTAGGTTACCGATAATAAACTAGAACGTTTTGGTACATTCTTGCACTAGCGGCTCGACCGCTGGTAGTTCTTAAGCACAAACCCCGAAACGCAGAGCAGGCTGTGTAGCCTACTGTTGATGAGGTCCATTGGAAGGGTACGCTATGGCCGCTTTGCTCTATTTACCGCGCTCGAAAACAGAATTTCAAAGATGGCACGTCAACTGACGCCGAAAATCTCTTCTCAAGAATCTTCTGTTCTTAAAAGATCCAAACGTCCTTCTCATCCTGGCTTCAATACCGTTTCACCGCAATACGAAATAAAGGAAGGCAACTCCGGTACAGAGTTTAGTAGGTGAAACGGAAACCGTTCTTTACTAGAGCATTACATCCTTTTAAAACTCAATTTCGAACACCAAGAGAAAAACAGTTAGTTGAGAGGACTTTTATCAAGTGCCACAAAATTCTTGTTGATCTTGATCTGGTTTGTTAACCATTTTAATGAGGGAATTACTTTCTATGCAAGTACATTAGCCTCCAAGTTTTGAACTTGATACGTGCTCGGAAGTTAAGTGGATCTTAGCGGATCGACAGTGTTTATCAAGGTTTGGAAATCTTGGCGATATTTTCTCTGATAATTCGCAACCGGCTTTCATTAGCCTTATTAAAGAGCTCGTTTGCCTCCCTTGGTAATTCTAAAAGAAAGAGGCGAACGATGAGTTGCTTTGGGCATGTCTGCTGTTCTGTTATGTGAGGATGATTACAAGTTTTGGAAGCTCTCGATGTGACGTCATAACGGCCTTCAAGTCCCGTTAGTTTTTCCGCGCGTACATATCAACGGGTCCCGGCTTTGGGCTGTGTTACGCTCAGTTGACCAACCTGGCTTGGAGGATGGTACAATGGGATAATCCAGCCCTAAACAGCTCTCCTCCACAATAGGATGGAGCAAGAGTCGAGAGAAGACGATAGACGGTGGCGCTTTCCTGCTGGAGCGACCTAATTACGTTTTGCCTGCCAGGTTTAGGAGGTCACAGGGACAACACCCACTCATACGCGCCTTTTTGGCTACAAAAGGAAAACAGCTCGTATACACAACATCTCCCTGCCCGAGAAAGGTAACAACGCCCAATTTGCCACGCTACCGGGTGTATATATATGCTATGTTACATGCCGCCTACTCTTTCTTTAACAGTTTTCTAAAGCTGTCATCAACGGGACTTGTGAGAAGTCAGTCAGCACCAAATTGCATCCTAACGTTTCTGCACTTCTGATAATAATAATAATAATAAAGAAACGTTCAAATTACATAAGGAACTGACTCTAGGGATTTCTGAAAAAAATCCTTTTCTTCTCGTCTAAAATTACTAGAATCGAGTGCAGTTTCGTCGAAAGATTTTTTCATTTACTGATTCAATTTCCTCCACTGCACTGATTTGCTCCTGCTCGTACCACGGAATTTATCACAACGTCTTGCGACTAAAATTCTTAAAGAAAAACCTTACATTTGAAAACGTACCTTTCGGGTAGCGAAAAAAATTAAAAGTCCTCAGGCTCAGCAACAAAATCCCCAAATATATGTGCACTTGGAATAGATCACCGGTGTTTCGTGAAGGTTGAAAAGCACGTCCAGCACGAGCTTTTCCGAAGGAAAATTGCACTAAATATAAATTAAATAAATACAAACTGTTCCAAGCTCTTGTAAGGAGCCAACGCTTGGAAAGAAGTATGAACAATAACTGTTTTAGCTTAGTGTTAGTCTTTTACCTTTATATACAGCCGTTAGGATAGCACGAGAGGAGGAGGGGTCTTGGCTTTCTCATTGGCTTACGCATGGAGAAATAGGTCAGTCTTCCACGTCCTGGTAAGACGCTGTATAGTATATACCTTTTCCAAAAACCTGGGGGAAAGAGTCAGGACTTTCATCAGTACGGTTATTAGACATACGTGCGTATTTTGGGATGGTGTATGCCTGGTCTGGGGGAAGGTAGGTAGAGAGGCAAGGCCAAGGTTTTCCACGTCGGTATAGCCAACACATTGCAATCCCGATAGCCCCGATACAGTACAAAGGGCCAGACCCCAAGCAAGGCGAAGGGGTCGGAGCAAAAGACGTCAGACGGCCCGAAAAAAACGAAAACGCGGACATAACTTTCTCTTCGGCCACTTCCGTCTCCTTACAGTCCCATACTCCGAATGCCAAACAGATGAACATTGCCTAGAAATGACAAGATTTTAATTTACTTGTTTATAAACCAGTCTTACTCGCTTTAGCATCAGAATTTAGTGACTAGTTAAAACCTGCCTCGATTAAAGGCCATTACGGAAGAACTGGACGAAAAAATGAGGCATATAACGGGACAGACAAAATGGTTCGAGGCCAAATTGTATCTGTTTGCCTTGTACAACCTTTGGAGAGCTACATCTTCCATTCTAATGTGCTCTATCGTTTGCTGCCTTCATTACACTACTACAAACCAAATGAAAGAATCCCAAGTTCGAACCGTTACGCCAGAAAGTTGTTAGATTTACGTTTCCTTTATTTTTTTTACAACTGAATTAAATAACAGCTAAAATTGATCTCATGAGTCACAACCATTGCAAGCTATGAAGATCCGATACATGTTTTGCTTCGTAAAGAGTAGAAAGTGGAAATTTTTGTGCGTTTAATAGCAGGGAGGGGTTGAATTATTGTCATCCGAAATCGGAAAAGCAACAATAGAAAAGATTCTCTCATGGGTTCTTCTCACTAACCAAAATTTCTGTTTTGGATCGCTAGTGTCAAGTAAAGGAAAGTGATGTTACTCTCTTTTTCTGAAGGCAAGGAGAGCAAAATTTTCGGCGTAAAGTATACGAAAGTTCCATTCGCCTGCTAATATTGCATTGTTGGTGGCAGTAATCGTGCTTTTGGGGTACGGTATGCTACCTGGGGGGGGAAAGTAGGTCATGTCCGGTTCCGGAACCCCTCAACTTCTAGAACTACATTCAACATTGCCGTCATCTCCTCCTGCCTTGTATGAAAGCGGTCCCCCAAAACAGCCTGTTTTCAGGTTCAATACATCCTTTTCGTAGGTTTTCCGCCTCCGAACCCCAGAATCCAAAAGCGTCTCGCCACAGGTAAAGAGCTTGCATAGAATTATTTTTAAAAACGGCTTTTTGTCCCTCATCGCGTGACATCACAAGGTTTCACCCGCTTCGCTTTCAGTACCCCGGAATGGAACCTGAAATCTTTCATAAAGAACCAGACTTACCACCTTGTACGAATACTGTACCGATAGTAAAATAATATTAACAGAACATAGCGCTGTCATACTAAAACATATCTATATAGTACGTTAATAGAAATATAAAGAAATTTATTACAGTATTATAAATACTGTATTTATGTAAAAATATTACAGTATTAGTACTATTGATATATGTATTATATACACTATGAATAATGTAATATTCAGATACGGTAGTTTAGTAATAATTCAATGCAAATAACTAATTTCGCTTCAAGTTTAAGGTAAATATGATTCATAAATATAGGTTAAACTAGAATTGCATCATACAATGGAGAGGAACACATCCTTCATAGCGTCCGTTAAACTTCCCATTTGGAAGGAAGAAGGAAACCAGATCTTTTGCCAAGATTTTTTTGTGCTAAGTAGGTTACTTTGCCAGGCAAGTTGTTACGATTTCGTGTCCTTTTGAACGCCATGGCCAATTCTCTCAATTCGCCAAACCACGAAAGACATACGGCCACGAAAGCGTGAAATATGAATGGCAGAAATTGGGAATACATAATAAATCCAGCATAGGGAAAACGGACTGGTGTTTTCGTGGGACAGTGTTTGCACACCAGTCGCAAGTTACATTTCCGATACGATCCCATCCCAACAGTTGGCAATCAAGGTGCAGCTAAGATAGACAAACTTTTCTTATATATATATATATATGTATATTTTTTACGGCAACTGCAGTAGGTCAACGCGTGACCCCGTAACTTCCCCAGTTTATACTGTTTTGGAAATCTTTCCGTTTCGATTAACTATGCCCACTAAGATTTTTCTTGACGGCCGTTGAATAAAGGAGCGTCTCTTGGACGAATTCCAAACGCGACGAAACGGAAACCTGTGTCCTCATTAAACCGGAAAAAAGACCAAACCATAGCATTTAGATTATTAAACCTTAAGTATGTGAGGCCGTGGACAGATTTATTAAAGATTCGAGGCATTCTTGAGCTCATGAATCGTGAGCTCATGACCATCAGTGGCTACAATGCTCACTTATTGCAACTTAAAAGCTTGTTCATAGCCGTTTGACAAACCTGGGAAGATGAAAAACTCGGTCAAGTTGATAAATAATCTCCAACGCACATCTGCCTTACTTTTCAAAAGAACGTCTGTCATGCTGGAAATCTTATTAAACATCGCGGTTCCTTGGTCATTGCGTGAATGCCCCACAATACAGCTTGATTAACGAGCCGCAAGTGCACAAACGCCGAGAAAAGGAAAGCTTTCCTATAGGATTTGAGCTATACTTATGCGTCGCAATTTTTTTAGTCATATGTCTATGTGGTACAGCATTCTTAGAAGCCGTTAACGAGGGTTCGAGGACTTGGGCGTGTTGCTCAATTTCCGCGTGAAAGCTAGCTTTCCCGCATCTCCGTTCTTGTCTCTTACCGTTCCGGAAACTACTTCTACTTCTCGCCCTGCAATCGGTTCACAGTATACAAGCCTACAAGCCGTCTACTAGCTATACTGTGCATGCATTCCTGTCGACTGTTAAATTTCCTTCACTAAGGGGACATTATTGTGCAACTCTTACAGGAGAAAGTTTTGTCTCCGTATCCTTATACGCGTTATGCACAGCGCAACATATACCGGATGCCAATCCCTATTCCACACAAGGAAAACACTTTCTGTGGTAATGGACATTATCCTTAAGAAAAGAGGTATTATTTATAAGTTTGGTTTAATTTTTTTTAAGGAAAACCTATTTGAGTTCAAAGGAAATTTAATGACTTTACAACCTTAGTGGAACAATAGAAGCAATCCCTGAAAACCCTGCAAAAGATTTATAACCTTTCCCTAAAAGATTTAGGCTGGTCTTTTTCTTTGTAAGTCTGTAAATTTCGTTGTCATTTAAGAGTTTCTGGAATAAAGCTAGGAATTGTGGAAACGACCCCGATTTCACGGTTGTCGTACCTTTTCGGTTATTGCATAAGTGCCCTGAATTATCTGGGTCAGAAAAATTTGTGGACGCGTATGTAAAGGTACTTGTGTGGCTTGAGGAAAAGCAGATTAAGTGAACGTTACTTTTTTCCCACGCAGGACTGAAGTGTGAATACAACAGGAGTAACTAAATTATGGGAACTTGCAAGTATGTAATATGACAATGCAAAGTATCTGTTTATTATTGTTTTTTAATATTTTTTCCACTGTAGATGATTTAAAGAAGTAAGGTCCGAAAAAAATATGTTATAGAGGAAACCAAATGAAATGTTCTGGCTGACGAACCCCTACATCAGTTATGCATATTAACCGAGCAATGAATTATTTAGCGGTTTAAGCTCCGACCCTTTCCCCCACTTTTCAAATTTTCCTATCCTCATAACATTGGGGGACAGCTGGCCGGAGGCCTAGCGACTATGCCTATGAGCGCATTCAAAATCAATCCCAGATCTCATAGGGACCGTACCATGATCTTTTATTTGAATGCTCAAACAAGTCTTATGTGCTTTGGTTAATTTAACAGCTCAATCCCCCCAAAAGTGAATTTTTCTTCGCGCCGTGAGTTGCGGGCTCCGCTGAACGCCATGTAGGAAGCGTTGCCCGCATACTGGGAACCGTCACGTTCGGTCCCATTGCCAGGGGATGGGCTCTCGACTGCGAGGCCGACCCGAAACTTGCCCAAAGGCTCTCAGGTGCGGATCTCCGCCCGGCAGGACGGCGATCGCGTGATGGCACGAAGAAATGTCGTTTTTTGAGCTTGTAAATGAACCAAAGCATGTACAGACTTGCTTAAGCATTCAAAGGAAAAATAATGATACCCTCTATATGAGACCAGGGATCGATTTTCAATTCGCTAATAGGTAAAGTCGCTAGGCCTCCGGCCAGAGATGAAACGAGCGCACTCGAATTTTTGCGAGCGATGAGCGCGATTGCTCGTTTCGTTATTTTGCGAGCACGAACGCAGACGAAAGAGCGTACGCTCGCGATTGTGGCGCCACCTTACAATAGATACCCGAAATACATATGCCGTGATTAATGCATGCTGCAACAAGATGTCTCTGTCGTCGAGTCAAATTAGGGCAACAGCTTCTCCAGTTTCGGAAATCCGAGATAAACATGACACTAGTGTGTATTATGGTTTCAAACGTTCTCGGAAAACGAATGACAAACCGGTGTCACTGGAGTTCAAAATTGGTAGTTGGATTGGAAATGCATTTAGTTTAGGTTAGGATTGGTAAGGTTAATTAGGTAGGTTAATTTGGTTGGCTTAGTTAGGTAAGGTTAGGTTAGCTTAGGTTTGATTAGGTTAGCTTAGGTTAGGTTATAGGTTAGCTTAGGTTAGGTTATAGGTTAGGTAAGGTTAGCTTAACGATTATCATCCATTTTCGTTGATGAGAGTCGTTAAAACTTGCACTTTCTTTCACTCCACTAGCTGAAAAAGGAAAAATTCATTGTTGGCGAATTCATTGTGTCATGTTTGACTCAGGGATAGCCTACATTACGTACAGTACTCTTAGAAAAAACGACCCCAACAAAGCGCAACATCCTAATGGCCCGCAACTGTGCGTCTGGGAACAGCACTACGGACACAACGGACGGCTATTCGCACTTCGCAGCACTGTTTCCAGATGCGCCGTTGCGGGCCATTAGGACAGTCCGGTTTGTTGGGGTCGTTTTTTTTTCTAATTTTTGTATTTAAAACGTGGAGAGCGAGCGCGCTCGCCAAATTCGAAACGAAACGAAACAAATTCGAAACTTCGAATTTAAAAAACTCAAATACAGAAACGCCTAAAAGAATGAATTTGTGAATTTAAGTCAGATTTCCTGTGTGTTGTACGTAAAAGTACGTTTATAGGCAATTGTACGTAATAGCAAATGGCTAGTAGGAGGGGTTTGAGCCCTATCTCGGAACCCTAGCTCGAGTAGCGTTATCTTATGGAAAATAAAGTGCTCCGCTTGGGCTGGTGTCTTTCACGCGTTACCCCACGGCACCGCTGGTATTCACTAAATCAGAACAAAACGCATGTGTAAGTGGCAGGCCCGTACCCAGGGGTTTGGGTGGTTAAACCTCCATCGAAAGTTTCCGCAAATGAAAAATATACGTTTTTCTAGCATGTGGTACTTGATAAGTTTATTTTTGACCGTTTTGAAGCTCGAACAATGCGATAACTTTTCTCCCTCGGACAAAACTCGGGTTAAAACCCCCCTCGAAAAAAATCCTGGGTACGAGCCTGGGTCCAAGGGACCTCAATTTTTGTCCAAAATAAGCGAAAATACGTTATGTGCGAATACGTTATAGTCGATTTTTCCCTTTACAGAGGCATTTTGCAGGGACCAGTACATAATCGACGATTGTTCGTAGTAACCGGTGTACGTTCTGGCGAGATTCTACTATATTTGTATGTCCACACAGTTAAGAAGTATCCAAGATGCAATTTACAAATGAAACATTCAGCGTCCAATCTTTTACAGCAAGGTGGGAAGTGAAAAAGGCTTAGTAAGAAAATTTCCTACCAAGTAATTATTTTTAACTAGTCTGCTCTCCCCGGAGGGAGTGGGCCGATCCCGGAGGTACTGCAATACCGGGCCAACCCGCGGCGGAGGTGGAGCAAGCCCCAGCA
>RJJA01000354.1:38567-61258 GCA_003724045.1 Lepidurus arcticus
CATGGGAATCGTATCAGATATTAAGCTGATAAGAACAGATACTACACTTTGATCTTAGCCAAAAGGCCGAGAAGCGATAACTTACTAAGAACTTCTTCCGATTAAAGTAATAAAAGTTAAATTATAAGTGACACCTTACAAAATTCAGGAAAAATCATTACGAACGATTACTTGTTGCTCTTAAATACTGGAAACTTGTTTTATACGATAGAGCAACTGTTTCCGCACCTTACTGTTAAGTAATCTGATTTTTTTTTTATTGTTCCATTTTAAAAATAATAATATTCGCGTACTTTGATGACGCCGGCATTTCGGGCGGGCGTGACACGCCATAATACCGTTAGCGGCCACTTGAGGAAACAAAAGCGGGCGGGTTTTCATTTAATAGACACATAGAATGCAGAAACAGTAGAAAAAGGCATACAAAAAATAGCTTTAAATACAAAATAATGAAATATAAAGTATAATATAGAATTAGGTTAAGTTTTCATTGAATAAAATATTGTTTTTAACTTTCAATGAACAAAACTGCTTGTCAGTTATCAAGGTAAAATTATAAGCAACTACATATACTTACTAGAAATGCAGACAGCATAAACTGGGTAGAAAACGACCCATGACATTCAAAACAGCAAAAACCCCACACTTTTGGTGCGTATAACGGCTGAAGCTACGCTTAAGTTAGATGGCGATGGTCGCTTTTATGGCACAAATTTGCCAATTATACCGTAATCGGAATTGTAGATAATAAGGCGTATTTTCTTAATTTTTTCAATTGTAATTTTGTATTTTTATTTCTTGAAATACGAGCTTACTAAATTTAAAACAACACTAAAAGATCGCCCCATCCCATGGTCATACTAAATAACAGCAGACGAAAAGTTACACACTGTTGGCAATTCACTGACTAGTATGACTTTGTTAACCAGCTGGATGCTGCTACGAAAACCGCCTGGAAGACCATAAGTTTATGCCCGAACGTGAAGTGAAGTTAGCAAAAACCTTGCTTTAGCATGACATACCTCAAGTCTTGGGAAGATTTTGAAAAAGCAGCTGAGAAGTTATACCTTGCAAATCCCAATAAGGTATTTTGTTAGCAAATTATAATTGACATTCAGATTCACCTAGAATTGTTTTCCTTTTGCAGGTCAGGTTCACAACAAAATATCGTCACAGTCTAGGAAAAGTAGTTTTAAAAATGACGGACGACGTAGTGGTAATTAAGAAAACACTAAGAATTTTTGCGATACTATTACATAATTTGTTTCCATAGTGCCTACAATACAAGACAGAAATCAGTCAAGACATGAAGAAACTCGACAAATTCCTCGGTAACCTCATGAGGCATATGGTCTCCTCGGATTGAAATGTTTGTGTATCTTTTTAAAATTTCGTTGGGAACTTCGGGTATGCTTGGCGACTGATCATTTTGTTCAATAAAATGTTCACCTTAATAGTTTAGATAACATAAAAAGGATGTTCGGTTCCTAGTTGAACACTAGAGCCTTTAGGCTGTCTACCGCTTGATCTCAGCGCCTTACTGAGCAAGTGAAGTGTAGCGCAATTAGGATAGTAACACGTGGCCGGTTTTCGCTGCGGAAATCTCGCTGTTGTCCCTCGCACATTCCATGCCATCGAATAGTCTTTCAATGTACAAATTTCGAACCACTCTTTTAAAGGCAACGGACACGTTGGCTTGGTTTTACGTACAGGTGGGTTCTGTTTTCGGACCCAGTACTGTTTCTCGGTCAGGGGCCGTTCTTTGAGGCGTCCTTTCTTCTCAAAACCTTGGAAGACTTGGCACTGCAAAAAGGGCAAGGTTCCCAGCTGACTCTGTAAACGATCTCCAAAGCATTGGCTCGCCATTGCGTACAATCTTCCAATTTGCTTTCCGGAATCTGAGGTATCTTTCTGAACTTGATACTGGCAGGCAGAATCCGGTAAACTTTGACACAAACGCTGCATCTCAGTTTTGAAAAACCTTGAACACGCACGCTAGGAAAAATTAGGATTACAATTAGCAGAAAATCAATAAACATAGTTTTTCCTTACTATTAGGTAATGCCCTGCGATTGCATCATCGTTATTTCCCATAGCCCAGGCCTGAATTAGCAGCGACAGTTCGGCCAAGAGTTTTGTATCTTCAACTCCTTTTGCCATGAGCGACAAAACCATTATAGCTTTGCATCGCTCTTCCAAAGGTTTGTGGTTATCGACTACTATGTCGTGCAGGTTATTAGAAATCGAAAACACCAACGCGCTATTTTCCCGGCAACGCAAAAGCATCTAAGAATGGGGGAAAAAATATATTTTTAACCCACTTTACGAAATTGTATATACCTTCAGGAAAGAATGGCCGACCGAGCAGGATATGTGATAGTCAATTGGCAATAATACCAGTTGCAACAAGCAAGGAAGTAAAACTTCACCCTAAATAATAATGCAAATATATTTGAAAATGCGATTCTGTCAATTTCCTTTTTCTAACTGCTATTATTTTGTAAGATATTGCTATTACTAGTTTACTTACGTAAGGACTTGTAGTACAAAAGTGATTAAGTAAAAGAGCTCGGATCGCTTGCAAAAGGCGACTAGCAATGCGCTCGTTCCGGATCTTCCCGGAAGAACAAAGTTTCTGAAAACTTTGCACAAAAAGCGGCAAAGTTTGGCCGAGCTTCGGATTTGTTTTCAGGTCTTCTAAACAAGCCTGACAAACGAAAAAATTACATTACATGCTGCAATTAAACCTTTTCGGTTACCAAAGACAAGTCTTCTCTATCATCCAACAGGGCACGCAGACATTGCTGATGATAAGTTTTTTGAACACTTGAGATTTTGGGAATACCAGTTTTCTCTTTGCTTTTTTTCTCCGAACTGGCTTCATTATGAGTTTCTTTGGGACATTCTGCTGCAACCCATGTTGCTAAAGAAATAAGCTTGAACATAAGTTCATCTTAATATGATTTTTTTTTCAAACTACCTTCAAAAACAGGTTGCTGATCGAGCTCTACGTCCAAGTCAGGTGGATTGCACTCTTCGAAATCAGTGGTGTTTTCAACCGGAACGCATACTTTAGCTTCTTTAGCATAATAGTACACTGAAGTAGAAGTACTTGAATAGCCAAATACTTTCGGAAGGCCCAACTGTGTAAAAACTTGGTTTACATCCTCTCCATTTAATTTCCTTCTTTTTGTATGTCGGAGAACTTGCCCGCATTGCTAGGAAACAAAACATCAAGGACATTTTCATTTCTTGGTAAAAATTAATTGTTACATGTGCAATTTCACGCAATCTGTAAGAAACATCTTCCGCTAATGAAATTGCAATTTCTTCAGGAATACTGGAATGGCCCGAGGAATCAGCAATTAATTTTATACTTTGTTGGGATATCTGTGCAAATTTTTTCTCTTCTTTAGAAACAGTCCGTTTTTGAGCACTCTGGTGTGTCTCCTTAAATCCGCTATTGATATTACTTGCCATAATTTTAATTACTGGGTATATCCTACCTAATTTATTAAAGTTAAACAGATTTGAGTTGACTACAGCAAAAATCAAAACAATAACACAACTTTTTTGCCATCTACTAGCGCTCTTGGTAACTTCTGTGGCGTGAGCTCAACTTAAAAGTACGGCTTTCATTGGTCTTTGGCCAACTCATTGCAACTCCCCTAAAGGCAGCTTTCATCGTAGATTTCACATGTATTTTAACTATCGGCATAGTGATAAATTTTGACTCTGCTTAGGATAAATTTTTCACCTTGAATTGACCTCTAGATCGAAAGATTTCTAGAAACCAGTCATTCTTCTTTCGTTGGCTGCGTGTTGTGTTGAAACTGTTGTGACAGTTCATTCTCTATAGCGATCTTCACACAGTTTGGCGGCCCATCACATGGCCGGTAGTGAAGTCACTCTTCGGGTTCTGTTTTTCGCCAAGGCTCGGGAACTAACTGGGCATAAAGAAGCCGCCTTAGTTATCACCAAAGCGAAGTCTGGGATTTTTTCGCGAGAAGAGTTGCTAGAATTGCTCTTGCAAACGTACCCCATTCTTAGACCAATTGCGGGTTCTATTGTTTTAGCGTTCAAGCAAGCGTATCTTGATCAAAACTCCACTGTTAAAATCAACGAAGGAGACGAGCTTGCTGTCATTCCCCCGCTAAGTGGAGGTTAGAAAAGATGGATTTAATCAAACTGACTCACGAAAAACTGGATGTTGGAAAAATTAGTGACGAAGTCACTTCCAGCTCAACGGGGGCTGTTTCTATCTTCGTTGGTACCACCAGGGATCATTTTGAGGGGAAAGAAGTGATTTTGATATATTTTTTATCCGTTGTGTAGTTTTAACTTACATTTTATTACCACTAGGTCGTCAAACTTGAATACGAAGCTTATAATGAAATGGCCGAAAAGGAGATGAATAAATTATGTGGGGAAATTCGAGAGAAGTGGCCTGTTAAGAACATAGCCATTTGTCACCGGTAATTACACCCTAATTCTCAGCTCCGACACTAACCTAGTTTTGGGTAAGATTGGGGGACGTTCCGACCAAAGAAGCCAGCGTTGTTATAGCCATTTCTTCCGAGCATCGTACAGAATCGTTGCAGGCTGTTCAATGGGCCATTGACGCATTAAAATCCCGCATTCCCATATGGAAGAAGGAAGTTTATAAAGCAGGTGAAGGGGAATGGAAGTCTAACAAAGAATGCGCCTGGTCAAGTAACGAATCGTGATGACTTGTCGTTTTTTCATAGTATAGCTGTCCTTTAAATTGGCAGCTTTTTTTTGTTAGTCAATTTAGACACGCCTAACACTTTTATAAGCGTTAAGTTTCTTTAAAAGTCTACGAAGCATGTTGAGAAATAAATCTGTTTTTGGTACGGGAAATCCATGTGCCTTCTTAAACGCCAGCTGTCATTAATTAGTGTAATTCCTTACAGATAGAACGGGAAATATGAAACAAGAAGATGTAAACTATATACAAGTTAACGCCTCTAATCAAGAAGTAAAACCTCTACCTGCATTAATTATTACATTACGGCTAAGTATAAGCTTTCCTAGATTGAACGTAGAATTGCGGCATTTGTGGAACGTAAACGTCAAGAGAACGATATAACCAATGTGCGGGAGTTTTGCAGTCGGTTTAGTGAACAGGAACCTGTTGCTAATACTTGTGCTCGTACTGATGCTGTTCTCGTCAGTAGAAAAGACAGCAAGAGCCACTTGAGAGGTAAAACTTTCAAAGTAAATGGAATATATTTCCCTAATGTGTTTTTATTTGTTAAAGTTTCCCGTGTTGTGAACACATGGGGACCCCAAACCTGTGGCGTTGATCCTGGTTCAGTCCCAGTTAATACCAATCTCCCCCACAAAATTGAAAAACTTCCCTCAAAAGAGCCTTATTTGCCTGTTGCTATCGAAGAAAGGCTAAGATGCATTGAGGAAAGCAGTGGGGTTTTGTTAGAAGAGGGCAAACCAGTTCCGAAATACATTTATGCAAGATTGAAAAAGTTAGAAGATAGGTTGCTCTTTTTGGAGTCCCTCTCGCCTGAATATTTTGCTGGGGTATTGCAAATTCCACTCAATCTTGCATAACATTTCTAATTGATTTAATTGATCTCTAGGATCTGGCCCACATTATGAGTCGGACGCAAGAAAAACGAAAAGTATGTTTGCAAAATCGAGTTTAAATTGAAACTAATTTAAAATGTTTTTAGGCAATTGACGTGTCCGAATTGGATTTACGAATGGCTGCACTGAAAAAGAAATTGAGAGTCAAGCAGGAATTACAAGAATAGGTATAATAAGTTCACAACTGTTTGAATTATGGACTGTTTTCTCTTTTTTTTTTCTTTTTATTCCTCGCTACGCACTTTTAAACATTCAACAGTTTGATCACTCATTCTCAGCTTCGCGTTTTATAAGTCCTTGATGACGACATTCCGGGAACCTTTCTGTCAGGAAACTCACTTGTTCGCCATACTCTGCCCGCAACTGAATGCGCACCTAGAAAAATTAGTTAATAAAGGTTCAAACGAATGACATGCAAGAAACAGATGGAAACTTACATTATGATGGTTTCGATGATGAATGGTTCTTCGTATTCTTCGGTCCCAAGAGGGTAATAGTTCATAAAAGGGTGGACGTTTGACCTTTTTCAATGGAACTTTGTTGTCCATTACGCACTAAATCACACAAATATTATATATATAGCAAACCCACAAAATGGAATTATTTACCAAGTTGAAGTCTAGGACTTCCGTAGGGCTGATTTCTGCCAAGGTACGGCAGGTATCGGTCGGCGAAGCCACAACTGTGGGGAAGTTATCGTTTTCTTTACTGAACTCCACCACGTGCAACTTCTTTTCTTCAGCTAATTTGTTAAACGTTTTCTGTCAAGAAAATCAATTATTGTGACAACCAGGCATATAAGTAATTACGCAATTACTTGTTGTAACAGGCCCAGGAAGAAAGCCTTGCAGACGTGTTGAAGATTAGTAGAACCTTCCACTTTGGCATACAGATCTTTGATACCGATCACTTCACATATGGTTTTAATGGCGCGATGGCAAACCAAACCATAGCCTTCTGGCTTTTTTTCAACGAAAATCTTGGACCGACCAAATTGGGTAAAGAAATCGTGATACACTAGAAAAAAAGGATAAAATCTACTGGCAAAGTACTAAGGTTACCTGTATGTTCCCTGTAACGTTCTATGTAAATGAGCTTCTGAGCAGCGCGATTTTTTGCTTTGCGCGTGGCAGCAGTTCCCATTGGTGCTTTGCCTACTGCAAAACCACCCAAACCTTGTCCATTGCCGGTGATAACGAACGCGCTCATGCGGCGCTTTCTTCCAAAGTTAGCTTTCATGTTGAATACAGATTTAAGCTACAAGACAATGGTTATAGAGTTAGAGCTATCTAATACAAAAAAGGAGTACCAGCTTACCTCTAGCACTTTTGTGTCGAATCCCTCAAATGTTTCTTCGCCAACGGGTTCCGGAGGACCCACACTTCGACCAGGCATTTTTACTCCGGACCAACCGCGTTCAATTGGGGATAACCGTAATGGTCTAAAAGTACCCATAGAGTCTCGCATCTTAATCAACTTCGCTTCTCTCTCTGGGTCATCAGGTAGTTTTTGTTGGCGGACAACTTCTCTGCCTTGGATAATTGGGGCGTTCAAACCAGGCCACAGCATGTTCGACTTGCCTGCAAACCCGAACCACACGTATTAATGTGCCAAACGAAATCTTGTAATTTTAGTTCATTTACCAAGGCCAATGATTTGCCCTCTATTAAGATTCTTCGCCATTTTCCTTCCAACGCCTTTTCCACGTCCTCTCTTTTTGCCGGCATTGCTAACGCTAGTTACACCTTTCCATATCTCATCCGCAGTTACTATAAATAACGGTTAGCTATGGTTTATACGATATAACGCTAAAGGATATTTACATTTGTTGAAGAAGCTAGTATTTCGTACTGGAATCAAAAGGGGGGGTCTTGTGATTTTACTTCCGCTAGCACCACTAGCAGTACCATTAGGAACTGGGTAAGATTGAAACGTGTGTGTAGCTTTGGTGGCGGAACTTAAATGAACACAACCTAAGCGTATTCTATTTTAAAAATATAACTCTAAGTATTTAAATTACTTACTTTGTGCATAATATTTTTGGTAGCTTGAGAGGTTATTGGGCCTCGTTAAATACCGCACAATTGCTGCCATATTTCCATGTGTTGTTTACAAAATCTTAAGCCCGCCTCCTTTGTGAGCGAGCGATTGCCTTGAAAATGCGCCCTGATTGGTTAATTTGGTGGCGAAGCTTGGAACTTCAGAGCTTGTATACTGGGGTAAGGGTCAAAACGACCTTATAGCAATAAGGTCGCAATATGTTTGGCACTCAGTGTGTCAAACTTGTATACACTCTTGTATATATTGTATATATTGTACACACTGTGTATATTGCACCAGTGCAGCAAGTGGAACCCGCTATTAGTCGTTACGTCGCTATAAGCGGAACAACCCTGCACCTACACGACCTTCTGGCATTGTAGGATGGTCAAAACGACTTGAAATGTTGGGAAAATAAAAGCTCAAATATGAGCGGAAAACAGCTGTATTAAATCCAAGATACAAAGCGTAACGCATTAGCCAATGAGATTTTCTTGTGCAGACTCCCGCTGAGTTTCGCTAATAGAAGTTTCATTGCTTTCTCTAGCTCGAATACTGCTTGGAATGTAGGACATAGTTGCAGGATATGGCGTCGAAGCTGGGGTTGAAGCCACAGACGCGCTCAACTCGCACTGATCCAACAAACGTAATAACTCCTCTGGTGTCGGTCCACCGGATGTTCGCGTGGCTATATTCCCAAATCCAGTACTTAACAAATTTAAAAAAGAAAAGATCTCTTACCTGGTTCTCCTTTCCCAGCCAAATCCAACGCAGTGGTCAGATCCCATATTTGCACAGCTCCATTGCTATGACCCGTAAAAAGAAACCTCCTCGGCCGAGATCCCATTCGACTGGATCCCTCGCATTCATGGACCCAATATGAGGTGATCATAGTTCCATCTACGGATTTAATAATACAGACGCGCTTCCCAGTAGACGCCAAACGTACGAACAACTGATCAGTTTCGGGGACAACTTTCTGTATAAATAACTGCTCGTCATCTTGCTCCCCGTAAGGTCCTACAAGACAAGCCCTCTTTTGGTTATTTTTTTCGTGTTTAAAGCAAAACAAGTATACCACAGTCATTCCCAGGCAATGCAGCAGCAATAGACGATTCTGCTTCGTCTAATGCAATAATCTTAAAAGAAGCTACGGGCGTAGAACCTGGCTGAGTTGATATCATGCCACGGAATCTTGTCACGCTCCAAGTTCGAACATGATTATATTCGCTGCAAACGGAAACCAAATACTTCTCGGACAAACGAACCTTAATGAAAAAAAAAATATAGACAAAAAGCTAATAATTGAAACACACCTTGATCAGGGGACTGCGATGTGCAGTGAAAGTTTGCAACAAATGGGGACCATGTCCAACATATTCGGGGTGCTGTACAATAATACGGACTGTGCCTGCACTAGTTCCGTATGCAATCTCAACAAAATTACTACCCACAACGTTAGGTGCACCTGCAGAATTGGAACAGAGAATATAATTAAAAGAGGGAAGATATGGAAGGGATTTTACTTGATCTTGGGTTTAAGTAAACGGAAATAGCAGTTATGCTGTCATGGGAAGGATCCCGGTAAAGCTCAGTTACGAGAAGGTCATTGTCTTTCATTCGCAATGGGAATTTTTGCATATCAATATAACAAATTGCTCCATTAGCGCAGCCCAGCAAAAGGAGAGTTCCTGCTGTGTCATAACTAGTTATAGGCGAAACATCTTGAATCTGCCAGTGCTGGGTCATGGCGTGCCACACACCAATCTTGCCTATCGGAGGCCTGGACAAGGCCACTAATTGACTCCCAATGAAAAACAAAGATTCCACAGCAACATTTAGGTTAAAGGTGCCTACAATTGTCTTCATTAGTTTTTTGACGCACAAGAAAACCAATTTCAAGTACCGATATCCGCTTTAGTACCGTTGTCCGAAATGCCCCATAGACTAACATTAGGCCCACACGCCACTGCAACTATTTTTGCAATTGTTAAACCTTGCTCGTTCGCAGCAGCTAAAGGAGGACCCATTTTGCCATTAATTGCCACACGATCTACGCGACCTTCCAAATGAGGCGAAATAAAAATCAACTTCCAGCCTCCTGAATCTTTCTGCCTAAAGACGTGTTTTTTTATCAACCAAAAATGTTAGAATAATTCAACTTTACTTGAAGCAACAGATTACATGGGGGTAGGCTACGAGAATCCAGTTATTATGAGCTTTTATTATCTGTACTTGGAGCGGATCGATGCCACGAACTAAGGAAAAAATAAACTGGGTTGAGATTTCTGTTTTAGGGCGAATGACGTTTGAAATTACCGCCTTGCAATCCGCCCAACATGGAAGCTAGCTGCTGTTTTACGGTCCGGCTTATGTCTCCTACGCTATTACGGGCAAATCTCACGTCAAAGGATGACGATCGTGAGTGACAGCTTCTTGCAGCTAAACCGCGGTTAGCTGCAAAAGACGAGCTTCGCGAGTGACTAGATTCACCTTCTCCCTGGCCAATACCCAGGCACGATTGCGACTCATGTTCTTGAGGCGGTGACGGAATCGCTATAGGTAAGTGCAAGTGAAACTTAAGATGGCGGTTACAAATTTAGATTAATAATACCTGGGGGACTCAAGTAGCCATAGAATAGCACATCCCCACAGCAAGACGTGTTGATATCTTCTACTAAGCTAAGTCGCCGAACTAATGGCGTTATGCCATAGAAATCTGCTTCGTGCCTTAAAGCTCGGGCCGCTTCGTATTCCAACACGTTAATTTCTTTGGTTCGTAAGTAGTTCAATATATGAGAAAATAAAGACGGATCTCGGTCAATGAATATAGCCCCTGTATCGTCGTGAAGGGTGGAAATCCTCCCGCTCAACATAGCGGTGAAAAATGTGTCGGGTATCCATGTTAAAGTTTGTCTTGAGGTGCCAAATCTATAACATATTTAGTGATAAGACCAGATTCAGTTAATATATATTCACACGTTACCTGGTTCCGCCTACGTTTAGATAGATTATGTCACTAGTTTGCATGTCCCGGACTCTTTTTACTTATCCGTTGTTTATATTCGTATGCAAATTAATCTTGTGTTACTAGTATCCTTGCGAAAAACCAATCAAAGTTTTGAACCATGAACCATAACAATGTTGCTAATGGTACTTCCGGAGGCGCGGCGGCGCTGCTGTTTTACTCCAAAAGGGCGCTGGTTCTCCAGGGGCATTCTCCCATAATTATGCAGAAGCTGGGCGTGATGGTCTCGGTCACCGGGGGAAAGAGAAAACGCCAACCCAAAAAAGGGGGAAAAAGCAAACGGGAAAGGAAATATGGCTTTGCTTTGCGTTGCTTTCCTTACCCCCTTTTCCGGTGTTACCTTTTGGACCATGTTTTGGACAGACGCCGATTTCGTGCTGAAATAGATAAATTCTTCCACGTGTTTGTCGCTAAACGCGTCGCGAGATTCTTGAGCACTCGAAAAAAGAGCAATGGAGATATGTACCGACATCCGAAAATCCTGCAGCCGAGGGGTCCAGAAGTGTTCTGGTTGAAAACTTTGGAAAGTTTTGGGGGAAATTTTTCTTGATTTTTAAAAAAAAAAGATTTCTAAAATTTTATTGAATTTTGTTGTTGTAATTTTTCGAAAATCTTTCTAGAAATTGTTTGGAAATTTCTAATTTCCATTTATATCCAATCAAATCTTATTGGACCAGTAACAAATCAGAATGCAGTTTTTGGTTCACGGTTCGCTGTTCAAAGATGATTTAGCCCCTTTTGTTGATATTTACTTTGTTTTCTCGTGCTTTCTTTGTTCGTGTTTGCCATAAAAATTTAGCTTGAAAACCCAGGAAGGAATCAGTGATTCGTCTTAAAATATATCAGTTCATTGGAATGCGATTGTTTAGCCTTGCAAGTATTTTTCGCGAATATTTTAGTTGTCCTGTATTTTTCCCTTTGGCCTAAATGGTTTGGCAATCTGTTTTGCGGTCTGTGCTCATAGGAATACCAGTCGGAGTTACTTTTGTGGACTACGTGGGCTATGTGGCTCGTGTTGAAGGGGTGTCCATGCAGCCTTGTTTGAACCCCAGTGCTAATGAAAACGACTATGTTCTACTTAACCGTTGGGCTGTCCGAAAATTTGATATCCAAAGAGGCGACGTAGTTTCGCTGGCTTCGCCTCGTGATCCCGATCAGATCTTAATTAAGCGCGTGATTGGACTCGAAGGAGACATTGTGCGTACGCTCAAGTATAAGAAAGCTTATGTACGCATTCCACCTGGGCATTGCTGGGTCGAAGGAGATCATTCTCAGTTTTCTATGGACTCGAATTTCTTTGGACCTGTAGCAGTTGGCTTAGTGACCGGGAAAGCTTCGCGTATCATCTGGCCACCCAAACGCTGGACCAATCTGAAGTCATATCTGCCGGCCGGCCGTATGCCACTGAATTCTTCAGTAGGAAAAGACAATAATGTTCAAGCGAGTTTGGATTAAGAGATATAGAAAACAAAAAACAACTTGAAGACAAAAATGCTCGGAGATACGATCTGGCGAAGAGTTTCTTTTGTGAACCATTTAGAGTTGGAGTTTAGTGGTAGCGTCTCCAAGAATGCTATCGCAATGGGAGACGTTGACAACGACGGTAAAAACGAGTTGATCGTGGGCAACCAATCCGGAGATTTGGCCATTTTCAAAGGCAGAGGCGTGAAACCATGGAGAAAGGCCGTCGAATTAGGCATGATTACAGCTATTGGTGTTGGCGATCTTTGTAGCTTAGGCCGAAATGTTTTGGTTGTCATCAACGGTGAAGGCTGGTGCTATATTTTCAATTTTGGCGTACCGGACGACATCAAAGACGAAGAAATTTTGGTTATCAAGCCCATGCATACTCAGCGAATTCCTGCCAACGTCAAAGTCTTGCTTTTGGGCGATGTTAATGATGATGGAGTCACCGAGTTGGTGATTGCACTCACCGATCGTGTCGTGCGGAGTTATCAGTGGGCCACTTTATCCACAAATCCCATGTCAGGCAAGCTTATTGGCCTGAATAAATGGGAGTTTGCGAATCAGATTGGAACCGTTACTATGAATGCCATGTCGGATGGGAGCCAGTCTTTGTTAGTTGCCCATCCGGGTGGAACTTTTATTCGCCTAAAGTCAAAACTCGAGTCGGATGATGCAAGCGAACAGTCGTAAGATCAGCTTCTGTTAATAAACTTGAGTATTTGTAAGTAACGCGATTTGTTTAAAATTAGAGAATTGCTTTCCAAGATGTCGATAGACTACCATCCCTTGTCTTCCATGCATATGCGGAATCCAAACGTCTCCACTGAAATCATTGGCAACATTGCGAATGCTAAATCACAGGCCGGTGGAGCACCATATGCAGTAGCGACGTTAGATGGAACTCTTATGTTTGTCCAAGACGAAGAAATCTTATGGTAAAAACGACCTTCCTTCTGTTTAGCCCTTCGAATAATTTTTATGTTGTCTCCACCAAAGGTCAATTCAGGTGGCAGATCATCAGTTATTCGCGTTATGCAAATTAGACATAACTGGAAATGGTAATGATGAGATTGTAGTCTGTTCCTGGGATGGACATACTTACATCATCAACCAGAACAAGCATACGGTACGGTTCCATTTCGAGCAATCCGTTTCTACCTTCTTGGCTGGGCATTACACGTTAGATGATAAAGCGGTGCCTTGCTTGGTATACGTAACTTTTAGCAACAAAATTCACGTGTATTACGATATTCAGTTACCCTGTATGGTGCTTCGTGATTTTAAGCAAGCCATGAAATCAACTAAAGGAGCTGCCGAGGTCTTAGCTGGCTTGCCTTTAGACACCAATAACCCTCAACATCTCACAGAGCTTTATAAGTACTGTTTGTATGGCATGGGTGCTGAGTAGGGAAGAAATAACTGTAATCCACATCATAGCTTATTACAATAGAAAGACCGTAAAAATGGGACTAGAGATGCAATGGATGGGTCAAACTTCTACTCAAGGCGGTTCTTTTTCAAGCTCTGTGGTGACAAAATTGAATTACACCAAGATCGCCTGAAGTTAACCACTGTTGACTTTGGGCTTGCAAGACATCCTCTTGACCCTCCTGTAAACCAACGACAACTTCTGCTTTAAGGGTGCGTAACGCTACCAGGGGGGCAGGATAGAAGCCTTGTAACGCCTGGTAGAAAGATGTGATGGTGGGCCATTGCAAGTCGCCCGTCAGTTTACGGTAATTTAAGTCGCCTTTAAAAATCAGCAAATCGCATTCACCTAGCTGGGCATACAACGTTGGACGAAAAGTTATCATCTCGCAGTATTTATGGGGTAAAGTCCAAAACAGGTCTTCTACAACGACCCATGTTTTGTCCGCCAGGTACTTTTCCCAGCGTGCAGCTAGTTCGGGTAAAACTCCGAAGTATTTATCTGCAGAATCTTTGGGATTGCTCTTGAGAACTTCGAAAGCGTAGTCGATGTCGAATTTGGTGGTATCGGACAGAAACCAGGGTTGTGTTTTGACATAGATTTGTACGTGCGAGAATAATTTAGAGGTACATAAGTAGTCCGCCAACATGAAATCTGAGAGTAGTTCCAGTCCGGCATTATCCAAAACCAATCCTAGAGAGACATTATTTTATTTAACGGTTTCCATGATTGCACGGCCGTACAACGCAAATTGCCATATACCTAGGGTTGAGCAGGGTTTAGCAGTAACGTAGTTCCATATGTCCAGAGTTTCGTTTACAATTATGTTAGATTTAAGATTGTTTAACTGCTCTAGAGGCTCGGGATGTGAAATGTGCAATTCACCAGCACTGATGGATAAATCATTGCGGTTTGCCCAAAGTGAAAGCTACCAAAATAGCAAATTATATTAGGTTAAAATGCCGATCTATTTTTTCCTACTTCAACAAATTGGTTAAAGTGGCGCGACTTTTTTAAACCGTCGATTGCGTCATCAGGACCACTTGGCAGTATCGCTAGCAAATGATGACCCGTAATCTCGATTGTGCCTAAGCAATGCTCCAATGTTTCCGCCTTTTGATGAAAGAACGGATCAAAAGCTTTCAGTGAAGTGCTAGATATATGAGGGCTCGTTTTTATTATCTACGTTTTTTTAGAATAGATTCTTCTTACCTTTCCTCGAAAGCTTCCCATACCTTCCTATACATATAGCATTCAACAAGTAACCAAGCTGAGTCAAACCAGCGAATTTCGCTTCCACTTTCCTCTTTACTTTTTAAGGCAAGGTAGTCATTCCATAACATAGTATCGGGACTCAAATGTTCAATCGGGCCAATCGGTTTGTTCGTTTGTATACAACTTCTCAGTTTTGACAGCTTTCCAATTACATCTTTCAGTTCTTCTTTAGCGGCCTATTTTAAAAATGAGGTTCGATTTCTTATTTTTATCAAGCTGTCTATAAATGTTAAAATTATACTAAGTCAAATCTGTGTGCAATATTTTCCCGTTCCCGAAACAAGTGATCAACAACTTTCGTTAGGATGATTGGCATTCGATCCTTGACCGTCTTGTAGGCAAAAGTTCTACCGAAAAGAAAAACTTTAAATAATATTTCCGAGAAAAGAAATGTGAGTTACCCTTTGAATTTTGCCGAAAGGGCTGGTGGAGCACTCATGTTTTTTTACGAATAATATAAAAAGAACGAGATAGAGAGCTACCGTCGTCTTGTCATATTGCATCTGTTTTTTGTGTGGGTGGGATTTTGGGAGGAGTCAGAGGCGGGGTGTGAGGTAAGTAAACGCTGCTTTTCCCTTTTTGGATTGAATTAGCGTTTTGGGCGTAGTTCTCTTCCTCCAGCGCTCTCGTCACGAAGGTAAGAGAAGTTTTGGGGGAATTGTTATGTTAATGAACTTTGTATAGCATTATGTCTGTTCCCGTTTGTGACATTGACCCTGCCTTAAAGGAAGAGCTCAGGAAGTTTCGTTTCCGCAAAGCTGCCAACAATGCCGCCATAATCAGTAAGCGTTATAAGGACTGTTATCCGTATCGGTTTAGAACGAAAAATATAAATTTTATTGTAGTGAAAGTCGACAGGGAAAAGAAGCTAGTATGTCTTGAAGAAATGCTAGAGGTGACCATAGTCTTTTATTTCATCCCTGTATGATTCATTTAATAATGATTGTCTTTAAAAGGATATTGATGTGGACGAATTGCGTGGAGCTTTGCCCGAACATCAACCCCGTTTTCTGGTCTATAGTTACAAAATGGACCATGGCGAGGGCAGAATTTCCTTTCCGTTATGTTTCATTTATAGTACGCCAAGAGGTAAAACGCATAATATATAAATATATATAGTACACGTACATTGTGCAATGATACTAGATTGCAAACCCGAGTTACAAATGATGTATGCTGGGACCAAGTTGTCACTAGTCAAAGAAGCCGATATGACCAAAGTTTATGAAATCAGGGAATTAGAAGAATTAACTGAAGAATGGTTGCATTCCAAACTTTCACGCTAGTTAGCTCCAAATGATTCCCTATATAACTATTTTTATGTGGGTTTTAATCAACATTATAAATTTATTTGTTTCGACAATTTGACATAGTGTTTCTTACGCAAGCCATATATAAGCTACCTATAATTCATGTAATGCTTTTGTTTCAACACATTTGTAATTGCGGACCAATCCTTCTTCTGACAGTTCATTAAATATATATTAAGTCTTTGGCGGAGAAATTTTGGGGAAAATTAGCCAGCTTTGAAGACGATATTGGGATACTTCTACCATGTGAAAAACTATATATCCATTCACCATGCAGTTTTGAACTGGCGCCAATAAGATATTAATTTGTACATCGCTTGATGTCGCTGTTGTTTGTTTATTGTTAAGCGTGCTCTGTAGTTTCGGAGTGGAAAAATAGGAATTAATTAAAATGCCGTTCGAAAGCTTAGGAGTTCATAATGAAAAACATGCTATTGTCGTGGAATTAGGTTCTGCTTATACAAAGTATAAATAGATACTGTTCTCTAGAAAGCAACCTTTTCATAGCATTCTTTTACAGGTGTGGTTTTGTTGGAGAGAACGGCCCCCGCTTTATAGTACAGTCGAAAGTAACAGACTCTGCTAATAGTAATGTAGATAAGCCTGTTTTTCAGTATTCAAATATTGAGGAGTTATATCGTAACCTAATCAGCATATTCCATAAGATCTATTACAAGTAAATAACCGCAAATCGACTTTACGAGTTTATGCGCCGCTCCGATCGATGACTCATTGTATTTCTATTTTCAGGTATCTTTTAGTAAACCACAGAGATAGAAGGGTAGTAGTTGTTGAAAACATTCTTGGAGCTTCTGAGATAAGAGACACACTTGCTAAAGTACTATTTATCCATTACGAGGTTAGTAGAAGACCAGAACAAATTTCTTTTAAAATTCTTTGTTAATATTCTGTTGTAGGTTCCTTCAGTTCTCTTCGTACCGTCCCATTTGATGGCAGTGTGTACACTTGCTATTCCAACTGCTTTAGTTATGGATGTAGGACACGAAGAAGCAGTGCTTCTGCCCATATGTGAAGGAACCCCCCTTATTCATGCCTGGCAAGCATTGCCACTAGCTGGAAAAGCAGTCGAAAGGTTAATAACCAGTTTTCTAACATACTTTTGACTAACTTATTGGTTTATTTTTTTGCTTTAGAAACCTTGAGTCTCTACTTATGCTTCGAAGCAAAGTTGTCACACCTGAAAAGGAGTTAGCTTTATGCGATTCTGATACCTTTATAGACGCACGTACACTAGAAGATATTAAAGGTAAAACTTGGTATCCATAGCTAAGTTTTATGTTTCTGTAACAAATCTCTGTCAAAGTGCGAACTTGTTTTGTAACTTCATACTCGCGTGCACGGCAGCTTTATGAATCCAAAACGCGTGATGACGGCCCTGCTCCACCAACTTCTCCTTCTCCGTTTACCTACCCTGTTAGCGGTAAAGGGCTACTTTATATTGAAGGCAGCGTCCGGGAAGAAGCCGCGGAAGTCTTATTCAACCTTGACAGTGATTTCATGTCCCTTGCTACCATGGTTCTCGATTCCATTATCGCTGTACGTTTTGTTTATCACCCTCACAAAGTTGTCTGAGAAGGTATCTGTCTACAGAGTCCAATTGATATGAGGATGCGTTTAGCCGAGAACATCTTGATCGTTGGTGGCACTGCAATGCTTCCTGGGTTTAAAGCACGTCTCATGGCGGAAGTCAAACACCTAATGCAACATTCGCGATACAAGGACAAGATTGCGATAAAGTGCTTTAAGGTGCATCGGCCTCCTGCCAAAGAAAACTACGTTGCCTGGCTCGGAGGTAGCCAGTTTTTTTTTGTTTTTTAGGGTTAGAAAACCCGGTCAACATGCGAAAGTCTCAAATGTATGTTGTTTGTTACAGGAGCCATTATTGGAGCAACAGAAGCGGTGGCAGCCAAAAGTGTCTCCAGAGAAGCGTACTTGCAAATGAAGCGAATTCCGGACTGGTCGAATCTGGCCGATAATGGCAAAGAAATGGATCGTGCTGGCTAAAAATTACCCGTTATCTTTATTGGTTATTACACTTTACATTCGTTTTTGCTTTTTTGAAAGTTCTGTTACGAAGCAGTGCTGAAAACTCTTCGGAAAAGAACTTTCCTACCAAATGTTAACTTGCTATAACAGTATAATTATTAAAAACTTAAAAGCTCTTTTTTGTAGCCTTGTATTTATTTAGACTTATCATCTATCGGATTGTATCCAAATTAATGAATGACGAATAGTTAACGCTATTGTTCTCTGATTATTTAGTCCATTCAAACGACGCGCGTTTTGACGTTGCCAAATTTTTTAACTCATTTTGTTTAAAGATATAATAATAATTAGCAGAAAAAATATTTTTAAAACACACCTTAAAGTTGTGAAATTTTGCACATTTGCAAAGCCATAAATAAATTCCTTTCAGGTAGGCTCGCTTTCTATATCTCAATCCAGGCTAACAAAGCTCGGAACTTCCAGAGCGAGTCTATCCAAGCATCAATTGTGACGTCATGATCAAAACATTGCACAGCTGATGTACGAAGGAGATGACAAAAGTGAGAATTCGACGAATTGTGTGAGGTAGAAAATAGTAGCAAATTGAGGTAACTGTTTAGGATTCTTAAACTAACCTCAATTAGCCAGATTGAATTGAACTGAAGCGCTTGTTTTTCCTTGTGCCTTAAACGTAAGTTCAGTTAGCTCACCTTTCCTCTTTCGTCTTTGCTGCTGTTCTGTAACAACTGTTATTGCGTACATATTTTCATTTAATGCCACGCGGGGTGCAACTGAACCTGAACGTATAGAGCAAAAAGAAATAGACAAGTTTTGTCATCTAGCTCATAACGTAATCATTACGTCGTTTTCGCGTCCCAAAGCGCCTCGTTGGAGTGGTAATCACGGAGAATTGGTAGCAATACTGGCCTCGAGCGGAGAGTCTGATGACGGTGGAGCCTCTCCGCCACCAAGAAAAAGGCAGCGTGTAGGGGTTTCAGCCAGCTCGGGAACCGTTTCTGCTAACATGCAGCAAGCGAAAAACGGCTCAAATCTGATCGACGCAAGTAATGGGAGCAGCGAAAGCTACGGAGAGTCCTACGATGCCCTGTTAGCTCTCAAAGAAGCTGCTGGACAGCGAGATTTGCTCCCTTATGAAGAACTAGATGGACCGCTTCTCCCAAGTCCCAAACCTCTCTCCAAAATGGATTCTGACATCGTTCGATTAATTGGACAGCATCTGGCCAGCATTGGTCTAAAGTAAGTACACTATTTTCTTATATTTTTATCATGTCGACTCTTTTTTTAAAACATCCTTCCTTATAGTCGAAGTGCGGAGGTTCTTATGCAAGAATCAGGCTGCAAATTGGACCATCCAGCCGCTGCCAAGTTTTGTCAACATGTCATGGATGGAGAATGGATGAAAGCTGATATAGATTTAATGGAACTGAAAAGTTTGTTAGCTTCTCCCAACAGTCTCATGGTAGTTAAGTCACTATTTGCTTGGGTTTGTCCGAAATCAATATTTGCCTCGCTTTCAAAATTTCCTAGGAGATGAAGTTTCTTCTCCATGAGCAAAAGTACCTCGAATACATAGAAGACGGGCGTTCATTGGAAGCTCTTAACGTCCTTCGCCATGAACTCACTCCTTTACGCCATAATGTACAACGAGTACACGAGCTTAGCACGTAAGTTTTACCAAATGTAGAAAGTTCAGTTATCGGCGTTTCTCTTACCGCTTTATTTCCGTGCAAGATTCATGATGTGCTCCGGGCCCGAAGAGCTACGCAGTGTAAGCCAATGGAAGGGGAAAGGCATAATTTCCAGAACTGTTTTAATGGAAAAACTACAGCGCTTTCTGCCACCCAGTATCATGTTACCACCTAAGAGGCAATTTGAAATCCTTTTTTTGGGGGGTCCCGGTTGTTATTAAGTGGGTTCTTTTCTAGGTTGTATTCCTTGTTAAACCAAGCTGTGGAACTGCAAACGGAACGCTGTCCGTACCACAACTCTAAAGCTTCCACCTTCCTTGAAAATATTTCTTTGCTAAATGACCACATTTGCTCCAAGTATGCTAGTCTTGTTTCATTCTACATATTAATGTTTTCGGTAATATTTTAGGGAAGACTTTCCAAGCGAAACTGTGCAAGTGCTCAATGACCATTGTGATGAAGTCTGGTTCTGTCGATTTTCACCAGACGGCACCAAATTAGCGACTGGCTCGAAGGACTCGAATGTCATGATATGGACAGTAGATCCAGTAAACAAATTATACCACTATTACCTAAGAAGTCCTTAAGATTTTTTTCACCCCCATTTTCCCTTTTCCTTCCTTTAATGATTAGAAAACACTGACAGTCTCTCATTCACGTACCCTGGAAGGACATCAGTATGGAGTTGCGTATTTGTCTTGGAGCCCTGATGGCACTTACTTAGTAGCGTGTGGACCCGATGATTGCCCGGAATTTTGGTTGTGGCATGTGGAATCCGGGCAGTTGAAAGTCAAAGCCACGCACGCTACAGAAGATTCACTCACTTCGTGTGCCTGGCATCCTGATGGAAAACGCTTTGTTACCGGTGGCACCAGGGGCCAATTCTATCAATGTGTAAGCGTTTCCCGTCAGTTCATTCTGATCTGATTCAGTTCAGATCTGTGAATAATTCGTTTCCTTGCGGTAAAGGATTTGACTGGGAACGTTCTGGAGTCTTGGGAAGGCGTTCGAGTTCAGTGTCTGGCGTATAAACATGATGGTCGTACAGTATTGGCTGCGGACACCCACCACAGAATCAGGGGATACAATTTTGATGACCTCACGGACTGCAATATGTAAATTTTTATGAATTTTGTTCTCATTGAATTGTTACCATTATCTTTTGATAATGTACTAGATTGCAAGAAGACCATCCAATCATGTCTTTCACGGTCAACCAAACCGGAAGATTAGCACTTCTCAACGTAGCTACCCAAGGACTGCATCTATGGGATTTGCAAGACCGAGTTTTGGTCCGTAAATTCCAGGGTTTGACCCAGGGTTTTTACACAATTCATTCTTGCTTTGGTGGTTTGCACGAGAATTATGTGGCGAGTGGAAGCGAAGGTAAGTTCATTATTTATCTACTTATTTGAATTATTGCTAAATGAATCGTGTAATTCCTAGATAATAAGGTTTATATATGGCATACCAAACGAGAAACGCCACTGGTTACATTAACGGGGCATAGTCGTACCGTTAACTGTGTGTGTTGGAACCCGGTAATTCCTCAGATGCTGGTTTCGGCCTCTGATGATGGTACGGTGAGAGTTTGGGGCCCTGCGAAAGAAGCATCGGCAGCTCAACAGAGTAATTCACTGGGAGAGAGCAGACGATTGTCGAGAAATGGGAGCGGAGCTCCAAATTCTCTCTCCAAGAATGTCGTTTGATTGGTTGGTGCGCGCAAGGTTATGCTTTTGTTTAATTTTTTTCTAGACTTTTTTGTTTAGTTCAAAGATAACTATCATTAAGTAAAGTTACGAAGTGAAAGCAAGATAATTAAAAAAAATTCGCTTGAATGGAAAAATTGTATGTTTGGGAGGGGAAAAGTTGGGGGAGAAAACCCTTTTTTGATCCTTATTCGTCAACCCAGGATTCAAGAAGTCGCGGTAGTTATCCATTTCTCTGATTGGCCTATAAACCGTGAAAAACATTGCTTCAGATTATATTGTATATACGCGATTTTTCTATTTTCCCCCCTTTTGTAAACCCGTTTCTGCAGTTTTTCGTCCAAGTTTTCGGAAAGATGGGGTTTGGAAAAACAGTAGTGGTGATTGCTTGCTATGGGCGCTCTGGAGCATGGTCGTTTACATATAAAACTGCTAATCAATATCATCCAATGCAAGTGTAGTTGGTATAACGGCTAACGCAATTAGTTGTGGTTATTCAAACTCTTTGTTGTAGCAAGCAGATCAGTGAAGAATGTGGGGAGTAAGAGAAGGGACATTTTTTTTCGAAGTATGATGAAATGCTGTATGCAAGCAGTTTCTATAAAATAGTACAATAAGTGGCAATGGTGCGTAGTTTGATTTGATTTTCCATATTTTGAATTCTTGAATATGTCAACTTTCTGAAACGTATAAAGCAAGCCTATTCTGCAGTGAAGGGTCTTGAGATCGTTGTAAAAAGCTCTCATTTCTTAACCAGCGTCTGAACCAGCATCTGACGGTGTGTTTTGGGCTAAATTTTGGGCTATTTTGAGCTGGGCAAGTCCCTTCAGGGACTGCAAGGTAAGGTAAGGCAGTTTCGCTAGAGGCAGAATCGGTAACACGGTTCAGTGGATAACTGAGCTAACATTCCTGGTGCCCGAACTTATGCCATGTAAACTCGCTAAAGTCGTGAAGTTTCTTCTTTTCCTTTTTTGCCGGTAAGTTTATTTTTTTCTAACAATATCGTGTTCTGGTGTAGGGGAGAGTCCGGGTCTTTGACACGGGTTTACTATGACACAGCGCTCTTTATTTCTCAACTATTGGGAATTTCCG
>RJJA01000355.1:1834-61026 GCA_003724045.1 Lepidurus arcticus
AGCTAAAAAAGCCTTTGCTCTTTTCCAAACGGCCAGGCCCCGATTCGCTCCTCATATATACACATCGTGTGGTGTTCCCTGAGTCCGGAAACCAGCACAACAGGGTGTTTACAATGTTTCAAAATAGTGGGCCCGTTTGGTCTGTTGAGTGGGCCGGTTTGGTCAATGGGTGGACCCTTTTGGGACTGGGCCCGTTTGCCCTAGGTGGGCCCGTTTGGAACTGGGCCCATTCGTCCCCTACTCGTTTTTGTTGATCTAAAGTAACGAAAATGCCAGATTCCCTGCAAGAAAATTTGAGTACTTACCGCCTTCAGTTGCAGCAGGTTCGTGAAAACGTTTTTAGCTGGATTACTTTATTTATTCTCAACGTACGATACTGTTATATTACTATTAGGTAGAAGCCGCGCTAACCACAGATCCTGCAAATGAGGAGCTTACGAAGTTAAAAACAGACTTGCTTGAGGTAATTAATCTAACTCGAGAACTTCTACGTGCTCAAGAAGGAGAAGATGCAGCACCCACCTCAGGTTAACATAGATATTTTCAGGGACAATAGTTCATAATAGGTTTTTAATTGAATTAGCACCTAGCTTTGATTTCGAAGCAGCAGAGAATGTTCCGGTGAGGAATTGGAAGGTTGGTGAGAAATGTATGGCAAAGTGGAGCAACGATTCAAAGTAAGGCTATTCTTCTTAGACAGATTTTGCTATATTTATATTTCGAATCTTTAACTTTCAAGGTACTACCCTGCCACCATTGAAGAGATTACTAAAGATGGAGAAGTTTCAGTTCGCTTTGACGCATACGGCAATACAGATATAACCAAGTTGAACCTGTTGAAAGATCGACCGTCTAACGCCGAATTAGACACCAAAAAAATGACCCAAAATCTCAAGAACAAGTACGTAACTAAAATAGCCCAATGAAAAAATCGTAAACAATTCCAACTTTGGATAGACGTGCTGCTTTACAGCAGCAAAGAGAGTACCTGAAGAAACGTAAACAGAAGAAACAGCAGCGAATGAAAGTTATGGAGGATGAGCGTGAAAAGGAAAAGAGCAAATGGCAGAATTTTGCCAATAAAGTAATATCCTGGAATTTCGTAAACTTAATTTGTATGTATTTTCTGCAATCTTAGGCAACGAAGAAAAAAGGAGTTGTCAAGAAAAGTATTTTCGCCACAACTGAGCACATTACTGGCCGAGTAGGTGTGGGAACCTGTGGTGTAAGTGGGAAACCGATGACGGAGTATTCAGCAGGCGAAAAGCTGCGGAAAGGCGCGATTTGATGAAAATGCACGTTATTTCCAAGTTCAAGCCTATTACTTCACATTTCGCGGTCTTTGATTTTTATGTAAACTTGACAATTTATTACAAACTGAAGTGTCTCGGAAATTAGTCATACAAAAACGGCATGGCATGGCATATTATCGACTAGAATGTGTCAAAATATTAAAATTCGTACATGCACCGGAAAAGAGATCAAGTTCCAACTACTTGCAATGGAATGTTTTTGAGCCAAAAGCCTATCCTGCTACTACACTAAGTAAGGGTAACGTATACAAGAATTTCTTTAAAAAATAAAAAAAAACAGCTGGAGGACAATTCGAAATTACATCTATCTATCTGCTGCACTTGTAAAATTTCTTCCTTCCCTTCCTTCTCTTCCATTTCTTCCGGTCGCATCTCGCATACGGACTCGTGCATAGTCACGTAATCTAGCAGCTCTCTCTTTCTCTAGCCGCCGCTTTTCCCGTCTGTCCACAAAACTGATCAAGCAAGCAGTAGGTACCCATAAAATAACCGAAATGAGAAGCACTGTGCCCACGATATTGTCTTTCAGGACGCTCAAGACTTTGTTGATGGAAATATCTTCGATTATATCCCAAAATCGTTCAACAACATCTTGGACGGTTTTTTCACAAACGCCCTGTAAGAAAGCAGGTAATTTTAGACGTTTTCATTCAAGAAATAATGGACAAATTCTTCTTACGTTATTGCAGAATCCATGAATGCAAGGAGTTCCATCAGGCAAAACGTCCACAGGATCCATGGCGAAACATGTGTCGTTCAAATGCATTCGGCAGCATCTCTTGCACGCATCCCCAGCTAAAGAAAGTTGGAAACGAACATATGGGGTTTTAGGTCAAGAAGACGCAAGATAGAACGTCCACTTACGCGTGTCACACATGCAGCTCTGCATCCCTTGCGTTTCGCAAAATGGTAAGCACGTCCCATTCTTACATTGGCCTCGCTCCAAACAATCAGTCTCATCTGGCATAGGCGCTGATGAAGGACAATCAGGTGACGCGCCTGTGCAGCGCGACTCTTGCTCACACGTAGCCATTTGAGCATCGCGACATTTTACTCCTATAGGCAGAAGCTGACAACTTTTGCAGCACGGGCTATTTTTGTCACTAGAAGAAAAAAGTTAAGATTCCGAATCTGACTACTGGCTTTCTACCTGCAAATGGCTCCAGTTGACCGACGCAAAGTACAAAACTTGTCGCAGCACGGATCACTATCTTCGCTGCCTAGGAGACCAGCATCACACTCTTCTCGCCCCTCCACTCGCAAGTTGCCACAAAAGGACTCTTCAGGCTCCGCAAAACAGCGACTGGACTTGGCCAGTAGAACAGCTCGAATCGATCGCAAGCTGCATGGTGAGAATCTCTAAGATAGCCATGAAACAAGAAAAAGTGTAAAAAGTGAACTTGTTTCTAACTTGAAATTTACTTTGTTGTTGATATCGTAACCACTGACTGAATAGGTGTACATAAGAAATGAGCCGCCTTGGGAAGCACTAGGACTACACTCGGCCAAATCCGGATCGTGTTCCGATCCCCAATTATGCCCAAATTCATGAGCGGTGACCAAATCAGCCTCGCGGGTTATCACACGCTGGCCATAATGATTACGCGAGGAGCTTAAACCAGAATTTAAATATAAAGTATAGCCGCTCTTGAAATACTCTGGCGTGCATATGCCACCCACAGAATTACGGCGAGGCGAACCTACATACGCCAAACCTAAGATGCCACCATCGAATTTGATATCCGTAAATAAATGGGCAAGGCAGTAATCTTTGTGACTATACTCTCGGCTAAAAACCTACGACAAAACACAAATTCTAAATCTGATCTGTAATGCACAAATTATAGATTACTTCGAGTAAGGTTCGAACATCCCAAGAGCTTCTTTCCATGTTGTAGTGTAATTCTCCATCTCGGACACGTGTAGGTTCACTGTGAACTGTAATTTTCTTGATTACGAATCCCATTCCAGTTATTCCGTCTTGGTCTGGGGAATCTCGCCATATGGTTTCAGAGTAAATGGAGTGGACACGATCCACTAGACTAATCTAAAAGTTACAAAATATAAGCGTTTTGAAAAATAACGACTAATGAGGAAGATTACTAAGTAGTTGATGGTAGTTTTGGTGTTGGAGCCACCCATCTCACGAAAAAAACGATAATCGGCTACGAGAAGTAAAGGACAGCGAGTTTTGGCAGCGCTATAACTGTAAGGGTCAGCCTGACGTTTTTCTCGTTGAAGAGGAATTTCAACTGCAGCTACGGCTTCGTCTAAATGTATCAATTTTCAGAAAAACAAACGCTAGAAACATTTTCAACATTTTTACCGCTTGCGTTCCCTTCCTCTCTCATGTAACTACAGACTTTCGGTCGCTTTTCCTTTACGTCATGCAGGTGGTCGCTAAAAATCCACTTATCAGCAGGTTTTTCATCTTCTGGCGTGATAACATCTGAGGCTTTGTAAGTTATCATGTTCTTCTGAGAATCATTCAAATGTCTCCAAGACGGCTACAAGCACATAAGTTTGTTCCTGAAGGAATCTTATTATAACAAAAGTTACTTCGATATGGTAGATATCGTCTTCGGTATAGATAGTGGCAGTGATGAGTCCATCGTCAAGATGCACATTGGCTTTAGACTTGGTTTCACCAAAAACCCGTCCCTCGTAGAAAGATTCATGGTCAATGGATGAAGGTTTTTCGTTTCCTTCTGCATCGACTTCATAAGATTGGAAGTTGGAGTGAAAGACGTCTTTCGAAGGTGTCAAGATAAGTCGGAAATTCCTATTAACGAACACAATCACGCTAGCCTTACGTAAACAGATTGATAAAATACCGTGTCTATACCTTCCATGAGTTTTGAAGGAAACCTCTTTAATAACATTAAATGGATGAGGACTATAGTTTACGCCTCGTTTAACGATGGAATGACTCAAGTCGTCCGAATGCAATAGCTCAAATCTACGCAAGCTGGGCAGTTTCTCCTGACCTATAATGTAAAGTAAAATGAAAATGAAAGTCAATTTTTTAAAGTCCATTACTAACAGTATGTAATATTATTCTTACCAGTTACATAACTGAAACCGAAAAAGATGGAAAGATGAGCAAGGAACAAACAAAGGGTAAAACTTTCCATTTTTGATTCCAAATTTCTAAATCCCTTTTCCTACTTTCACAAGTAACCCACTTCGTTACTCATCCCTTGTTTACGTCTTCCAATCCAAAAGTTTGTTGCGCTCTGATCCAAAGGAAAAGTGCTATTCACACGCATAGCATCTGCAGCTTTTCCTAATGTCCCCAACTGTAAGAATTAGGCGCCAATATTATTGCACTTCATTACCTGGAAAAATGAGCGATTCTGCCGCAGCTTCACTTGCTAACTTGCTTGACTACAAGGATGTAATCATAAGTAGGCTTAAGGGTAAAATATTTATCTACTAATTGTTAACTCAAAGATTGGTTATAACTTCTTTTTATTTAGGAGATGACTTGAAACAAGCCGTAAAAAGGCTGAAGGACGTTATGAAGGTATACATAGAATTGGAGCACCAAACACACTGCAGTGCAAAGGTGCTGGATAAAGGGCTCTGCACGCACGATGATAAAGTCCAGGTTTTCGACGATTTAGAACACATATTTAAGAATACGTTAGAAAAAGAACAAGCACGCCAACCTGTTGACGTGCAAAGCCATCAAAAATGGAAACTTTTGGAAAGGGAGATCCAAGAAGCCATTACAACCCATGGTGAAGCGAGCGCAGATTCTGATCAACCGGTTGAATTTAATGATAGCCAAGGTTCGGACGAGATTGCTGCCGTTGCGGAATCCATTCAAACAATTGACCCAATAACTAAGAAAGTTATGGAGAACCCTGTCAAAAATATTCGTTGCAACCACGTCTATGAGAAAAGCTCGATCTTGGAGATGATAAAAAGGAGCCGCAAGTTCAAGTACAAGCCAAAGTACATTTTTTTAGCCAGTACAACTTGAAAACTAATTTTATTAGGTGTCCTCAAATGGGTTGTGTTAACAAATTCCCTATTAGAGAGAGTGACCTTGTGGATGATCCCGAATTACTCCGTCAGATCAAACGTATAGCGAGTAAAAAGACCTAAGATTAATTACAAGTGAGAACGCAAAACAAATTAAGAAAAAGTCGAGATTTTTGTGTCCAAGTTTATGTACCCCAGAGATGACGTTTCAATGCATTTTTTTTATGATACATTTGAATTCCGCGCTTTGGAGTTCGAAATTCTAAAGAAATGTTATTTTCTCGCCTAGATGGCAATCCGGATTGTTTTTGATAAGTTAACTTGTTATTTTTTGTTATTAAAAAAATGTTTCCTTTGAACAATCTAGAGGATAATGAAGAGAATGAGGCACCGATCCAAGTAGATTTGGAGGATGAAGTGATTAAGGAAGCTTTGCAAACTGGTCTTGATTTGCGGCAGTATTCACGTCAGGTCGAGGAAGAGCTACATGAAGTAAATTTGCTTGGGGGTTGTCTGTCTAATTTTTCGTTTAACTTTAAATATAGTATAGAAGTATGTATTCTTAAACTATGTCAATTATATTTTATATGACTAGGCAGAAAGATCTTCGATTCAAGATTACATTAAAGAAAGCAAAAATATTGCATACTTGCATGACCAAATTACAGCATGCGATGGCATACTGGAAAAGCTGGAAGGCATGTTGCTCGGCTTCCAGGGCGATTTGGGAAACATTAGCAGCGAAATCCTAAGCCTCCAAAAACAGTCCATTGAACTCAGCATTCGCTTGTCGAATAGACAGGGAGTTCGAGGGGAATTAAACCAGTTCGTTGACGAAATGGTTGTACCGGAATCCCTCATTCAGTATATTTTCTCAAACACAATTCAGCTGTTTCTTTTTAATCGACCGCGTTGTTTTAGTCATATATTGGAGACACCTGTCACCGAGAAAGATTTCATGGAATCGCTTTACAGTCTGGATAACAAAATTAATTTTGTCAAAGAGCAAAGTTTTCGCGAATGCCGGTCATCCCAAGATGTCCAAGACGTTGTAGAGAAGCTGAAAATCAAAAGTATCGCTAAAATACGCGAGTACCTTCTCCAGCGTATATATCAATTGCGCAAACCTATGACAAATTATCAAATCCCTCAAAATGCTCTTCTGAAACACAAGTACTTTGCAAAATATATAAACTAGTTATAGGGATACTAAAAAGATCTTTCTCGTCTAAGGTTTTTTTATAAGTTTCTGGTGGCTCAGGAACGAAGCATAGCCAAAGAAGTGCGTGACGAATATGTGCACACACTGAGCAAGATTTATTATTCGTATTTTAAAGCCTACGCTACTCGCCTTATGAGACTTCAATACGAAGAAGCAGCTTCCAAAGAAGATCTTTTGGGGGTAGAGGATACTGTAACAAGAGGCTTGTTTTCTAAACCAAATATCAAAGCCAAGAGCACTGTTTTTACATTGGGGAACAGAGGAACCGTGCTGACCACCGATTTGGAAGCCCCTATCCTAGTCCCTCATGCAGCCCAAAAGAATGAAACGAAAGTAAAACATACGTTAGCAGTGTCTCTCGATAGCACCCCAATAGCATCTTTTGTTTTATGATGGTGTACAGTATCCTTTCGAGGCCCTATTCCGCAGCCAACAGTTTGCCCTGGTGGACAACGCATGCCGAGAATACTTGTTCCTTTCGGAGTTTTTTATGGTACAAGGTACCGCGGCCCAGGATTTGTTTAACAACGTTTTCGGCAAAACCCTCCACGTTTATGCCCGGGAATTGGAGGAGTTTGTCCAACACTGCTACGATTCCGTTGCCATTTTTTTATCCATACATTTAATCTTCCGTTACCAGCTTCTTTGTCATAAACGGGCTGTGCCTGCTTTGGATGGGTATTGGGATACCCTCTTGAACTTTTTATGGCCTAGGTTTGTATATATATATATATATTGTCCGTTGACTATTTTAACTTTATTTACGCATTGTCTGGTCTTAGATTCGAGCACATACTACAGTTGAATATCCAGAGCGTGAACGAGTGTGATCCTCAGCGTTTTACTACAGTGGATATGCGACCGCACTATATTACGCGAAGATATGCTGAATTTAGCGCAGCATTGGTTGGGATCAACGAAAGTTTTCCTAACGAGAAAGTAAACCGGTTGTTGGCGCAATTGCAAGAAGCGGTCGAACATTTTATTTTGAAAATGGCTGCGGTTTTTCCCCAGCGAAAAAACCAGCTGATTTTTCTCATAAACAATTACGACATGATGCTGGGAGTTATTTCGGTAAGAAAATCTGTGCATGGACTGAGTCCTAAAAAGTTTATGGCCCATTAGGAACGAACTCGAGACGACTCGAAGGAATCGGAGACCTTTAAAGAACAACTATCATCGCGTACTGCTGAGTACGTAGAAGAAATGTTGGGTCAGCAGTTTGGGGGGATTATCCATTTCGTGAAGGAATGTGAGAATGCAATTGAAAAGGGACAAGCGGATAGTCTACGCAAAGACGAGCGTCAGTAACCTCAGACTTTTGCTTGTAACGTTATATAGTGATCGCGATATTATGTTTAGGTAAAGCTCAGTCTTTGATCCAGTCGTTTAGCATGGGCTGGAAGAAATCGTTGGACGATATTAACCGCGAAATTTTGTCTTCGTTCCCCAATTTTAAGAATGGAACGAATATTCTCCAAGCTACTCTTACCCAATTCGTGCAATATTATCATCGTTTTCAGAAAATCCTTTCCCAGCATCCATTTCGCAATCTTCCAGCACGAACGGATCTCATTAATATTCACCAGTTGATGGTAGAAGTGAAAAAATATAAGCCAACTTTTTGAAATCTGGAAGATTTTTGTCAACATCTTGGTTTGCGCATTCTGTTCGTTTTGGATTGGGTGAGTGGAAAAATGTGTTACGCACTACGTAAAATGTAATAAATTTGTCAACCCGACACTTGGCTTTCTTGCTACAAACACAGCAGATTTTATGAGTCAGTAAATTTTAAAACAACGTGTATTTCAAACGAGGGGTAACGAGTTGGGATCAAGTTTTACAACTCAAGTAGGGTTTAGGGTTAATTTTTTTCGCCATGGCAACGCTTTTTGTGCTTAGGGTCTTCCTGACCTTTGTGACCCTTGGAATGTTTAGACCTAACTTGGTGGTTTATTGTCCAAATAAGCTGGCCAGGGAAAAGCAGGTTTTCTTTAGCTTCCGCAGCAAGAAATGAAATTTCAGATTTTTTTCCCCTCTGTGTAATATGTTTGTTGTTGAGTACTGCATGAACTCCTGGTCTAGACTCGTATAAAACTGTCTTGCTATAGATTCGATTTTTATATATTTCATTTAGATGTCGTTTGTGATCTATGTCGGGTGAGATTAATTAAAGGTTTTGGGTAAAAGGGCCAAGGTAAGATATACCATTTTAGGTAGATTTGGGTCACGTCAAAGGTTAGGTCAGAGGGGAAAGGTAGAGCTACAACATTACACTCTCCGCTTTCGAAAATGTGTACAAAGGTGAGGGCGGCAACAGCATTGCAAATAATGTACGCGAAGTAAAGGTTTGCCGTCCTCCGCCAAGCCGTCCTCTAGGGGTATAATTATACCCCCTAGAGGACGGCAAACCCTTAAGGGTTTGCCGCGTCCTCTAGGAAAAAGACCAAGATGCGACAAATACAGAATCGTTCCGCGGCATTCGGCCTCATGCGATACTATCGCTAACAAAACACAACGTCTTCCTCCTTTAGCCACGCAGCAGCCTTTTAACCTATATCCTATTGCTTGGTTCTCTAGTCCGATCATTTGGATGCAGGGTACCAGAGGGGTAGAAGGCGGCCTTTTTGCGCAATGTGTAAAGGATTCATGTGTAGAGGTAGGGTTTCTTGAAATGTAAGTGACCGAATTGCTAATTATTACGCTTTGTTTGTAGAATGTCACGTGAACATGCTTTGGGAATGGAGCCCTATAATGAGAGGCAACTTTTCCTGCCGTAAATGGACCTTCTATCGGTTTACTCAGTTCAGTCATGTTTTATCTCCCTAGCAACGTCCATGTAAGCAAGTGTACTAGTTAAAGTCAATTATTATTCAGTAACTTCGTACGTAGGCGATTTGTTGTTTAGTCGTCAAATGTGTGCTTTCTCCCGCAGCAAACATTTCTCCTATCCCATGTAAGCGTTCTACTTGCTACAAAAGGTAGCGTATAGATATTGTTCTCCCTGCAAACAAAACACACATGTAAGTGATTTGATTTGCTTTTCACATCGTGACTGGCTAGAATGTACGATAAAGTGTGTTCTACTGTATGAATTGTCAGTCGTTGTCATTTCCGATTTTGAATAAGAAATGAAATCGGTTTAATGAATTATTTTCAAGATCGCTAATATACGGATTTTTTAAAATAGAGCAGAAAAAATCGCTCATTCTGTTATGTGGAAAATACAAATGTCTTGGTCGAAGATAGTTAAAGCGAACTAAAATTCTTCTAAACTCGAAAGCATTTTAGAAAGTGAAACGCGCGTAAAACTGCTATAGAGACATCTCTGAAGCCGAAGGCAAGGTTTTACGTCTGTGTTGTTTACTTTCCAGCTCAGATCGGTGCTGTTTAGGCGGTACGTTAAATCTTCATTTATTTTTTAATTAATATTAGGGCAGGCTTGTGGGTAAAGACTGTTTTTATTTGTTCACGTAGGCTCTAGTATGATAACTCCATTGAAGCATAGTATTGCTTAGTTTTCTACTTTCCTTTCGATCTTTTTGTGTGGACGCAAACTCAGTTGGAGAATAACATAACACAATAAGTTTGAAAAAGCAAGGAAGCTCAAGAAATTCACTGAGATTGAGAATGTGGGGCAGCAAATGGAGAAGTTTTTGGCTGCCACGCACAAGTTCAGATTCCATCGCCTTCCTCTTCGTCTCTGCTATTATCCCTGCCATCTATATATTCGAGACATGCATCGTTTTCCCTACAATTTACCACGACAACCCATTCCTAATCTATTTTCATTCAATATTTGGGACCTACCTTCTTATAAATCTTGTTGGTAATTTAATGGGAGTCGTCCTGGTCGACACAAGCATCAAAGGCTTAATACTTTCAACCAGTCAGGCAGACCCAGACCAAGGCTGGCGATATTGCTCCGACTGCGAAACTATCACCCCACCCCGCTCCTGGCATTGTGAGCGGTGCAAAACTTGCATTCTTTGCAGAGAGCATCATTGCGCTTTTACGGGTTACTGTGTCGGTCACCGAAATCGTCGCTATTTTATGTGCTTTATATTCTATATGTGGCTGTGTACGGCGTATTGCACGTACTTTAATCACGGTTTCATCATGAATTCGCTTGGAACTTTCACGTGGAAGCATATCGTCCGATTAGTCATGCCCATGGCTGTAATTCTCTTGGGGTTTGATTTTTCGGCGACGCAGTTCTACACTTTCTTTTATACCGTTTCAATTATTGGTTTCTTATTTACTTCTACTTTGCTGTATATTCACATCAAATTAACATGGAAAGGAATTACTACTTACGAAAATAACCAGAAAGTTGCTCGTTATGACTTGGGACCCTATCAAAATTTCAAAGAAGTGTTTGGTGAAAAGTGGTTCCTCGCTGCCCTTTTCCCTTTTTGTAACTCGCCTCTACCTCATGACGGAGTGCATTTCCATACACGAGAAGAGTGGCAATTGGAAGGTTCCAAACACAAATAAAAAGGCTCATTGAACTTATTCTTGATGTAATAAGGTAGCCCTAGTCCGTGTATGCGAATACATTGCTCCGACCAATTTGTGGTAGATTATTCGAATTCTGATATTAGTGTGTCAGAAGTCACGCCCAGATGGCATACATTCTAGGGTCCAAAGTTTAGTTGCCTAAACGTGTTAAAAGTATCTCGTTCTTAACATATGGTCTCATAAAGAACCACTGAGGTAAAAGCTTTATTTAAGGTTATATTAACTCTTATTTAATTTTCTCTCATTGTATAGGTAACGATAATGTATTCCGTACCGGCGAACCACATTCTTCACGGAGGCTATTGTCACCCTGTATTACGACAATGGCAAAGTGCAAATACTTCGATTCTTCCACAAAATCTCATGTATCCTCTCTTCATCGTGTAAGTGTTTTGTTAGCGTTATATTTTCTGCTAAGTACAGAATTTTTTTCTCTAGAGACGATCCTGATTCTGAAGAGCCTATTTCAAGCATGCCCGGGGTTTCACGGTTTGGTGTCCATAAACTAGAAGAACATTTAAAACCCATCGTAGCCAATGGATTAACCTCTGTGCTCTTATTTGGAGTCCCTGCTAAGCTAGAAAAAGTAATGCAGAATCAGAACTGTCATAGTTATTGTGTTATATAAACAGTGCTTTTAGGATGAGCGTGGTTCAGGAGCTGACGATCCCACGAATCCCGTAATTGCTGCAGTTCAAATGATTCGAAAGAACTTCTCGGACGTTGTAATTGCTTGCGATGTAAGTTTTATTTTGGGTGAAATTTTGGATTAAGTTGATTTCAATCTTTAGGTTTGTCTCTGTGCATATACTTCGCATGGTCATTGCGGAATTCTTAAAAGCGATGGTACTTTTGATAATGCCGCAAGTGTTCAACGATTAGCTGAGCAAGCTTTTGCATACGCGAAAGCGGGTAAAAAGTTCAGTAAAGCCTAAATGCAATGTTTAACTTAATAAAATCAACTTAGGAGCGCATGTGGTGGCACCATCGGATATGATGGATGGTCGCGTGGGCGCCATCAAGCATATCTTGGTGGAAAACCAACTCGCTAACCGTACTTGCGTTCTTTCGTACGCTGTGAAGTTCGCGTCCTGTTTCTACGGTCCTTTCCGGGATGCTGCCAACTCGGCACCAGCATTCGGAGATCGTCGTTGTTATCAGCTACCTGCTGGTGCTCAAGGCTTGGCTCAAAGGGCAGCGGTAAGCTCCAAAAATTGCATATAAGTCAAGCTGTATTTCCAAGACTTGCAGGAACGGGATGTGGCCGAAGGCGCCGACATGCTGATGGTCAAACCAGGCTTAGCGTATTTGGACATCGTACGAAAAACTAAGGACCAATACCCACAATATCCCATGTTTATTTATCAAGTAAATTTTTAGTTTTTGAATACTATTGTCTTATTTAGCCTTTTACGCGCTATATAGGTATCTGGCGAGTATGCGATGCTATATCATGGCGCACAAGCAGGCGCTTTCAAACTCAGGGATACGTTAATGGAAGTCCTGACATCAATGCGAAGAGCTGGTGGTGATGTCATTATTTCGTACTTTACGCCAACGATTCTCGAGTGGCTGCAGAACAAAGCTTAAATGCTCAAAGCTTAACAAAGTTATAACGATTCTTCTTTAGGGTCTGTCTCACTATAACCGGCTTCGGGAAATGGTCTTAGCTAGTTATATACATCAGTTTGTAGGGTAATTTGCATGAAAGATAGATCTCGCATCATGTATAATTAGAAGATTAGCAAAAATGAATAAATTAAACATGTGAAATTGAGTAATAGAGCGTCCATCTAGTGACGAGTTTCGCATTTGTTACCTTAATATTATTAACAATGGCGGTCGATACGTCAACTGTTGTTTTTCGAAACGGAATGCAAGAAACAAGTTTAAATGGAGACGGGAGTGAACAGGAGCTTATTCGAATGAACAGCAAGTACTTGGAAGTGTGGGGCTTTTCCTTGGCTGACTTGTACCGTCTTGCGTTACGGTTTTACAAAGGTACATTAAATAGAGGAAATTGATTGCCGTATAGAGAATAGAGCCGGAATGTTTCTCGCATCTCGGCACTTACTTATGTCGAATTATTTTGCATTGTCTGTTTTTTCGATTTCTAGAGAAAGAAGGTAAAGCTATTCATTTAAATTATGAGCAGAAATGTCTTCTGATCGCTTACGCTCAACAAGCAGCGCATGGAAGTTATGTTCCTGATAAAGGGGGAGAAGTTGGAGTTTTAGATGTTGTTGGGAGGGATCGGAGGTACTTTTTAAATTGTATTAATGATTCTATGCTCAAATGTACGATAGAGGCTATTTTTTTTTACTAGACTCGCGTGGTCGAAGCTAGGAAATATGTCTAAGGAATCCGCCATGGTTTCCTTCATTGAGACTTTGGATATCAGCTGCCCTTTATTCCGACCTTATATTGAAGCACATAAGCAAGATCTGGAAATTAAGGAGAGGAAAAGGTAGACTTCCGTTACACGTACTATATTTATTGTTGTATTACTATGTCCAAATGGTGGAACACTTGTAGGAAAGAAGAAGAAGAAAAACAAAAGGAATTGGATGCATTGAAAAGAAGGGAGGAAAAAGATTTAATGGAGCAAGAAGAGAAGCGCAGGCAAATAAAAGAGGCATTGAATGAACAAACGTACCTCCAATTTAAAGCTTACTCTGAACAGCAATACCCAGAAAATCCCGACGAGGTTTATTGCCTTCAACCCCTTTAGAATTATAAGTAACAAAATGTATTTTCATATCCCTAGCAAGCTATTTTGATCCGTCAGTTGCAAGAACAACACTATAAACAATATATGCTTCAACTTCAGCAACAACAGCAGTTGGGTGGGGAGGTTGAAACGCTGAAAGCCTGGGAAGCGCCTCCACTTCCAGAACAAGAGCATGAAGATCAGGAAGACGAAGGTTGAACCCAAATTAATTATGCTGTACATCCCTAATCATGTACGTTTAGAAGATTCTGTAGCCGTAGCTACTGCTTCCATGTGGACACGCAAAGATATTGCTGATTTTAAAACTTCTATACGTCAAGAAGGCAAAGACGCAGTCTTGAGAGTAGGACACGGTGAAACTGTTACCGTGCGAGTACCCACTCATCCTGAAGGTTCCTGCATCTTTTGGGAATTCGCCACGGACGGTTATGACATCGGTTTCGGTTTGTATTTTGAATGGAGCGAACCACAGGACCAGCAGGTGTCCGTGCATATATCAGAAAGCGAAGACGAAGATGAAGAAGAAGATGACGAAACTGGTATATCAAAGCCAAAACGCAGCTTTTTAGAGTAATTAATAATGTAATTATGCTTAGCTATTCCTGTACTGGACTTAGAAGGCGGGCCACTAGCCAAAGTCATTGCAGAAGATCCAACACGACCGCCAGTCAGCATCGTAATTCCTGTGTATCGAAGGGACTGTCAGGAGGAAGTATACGCGGGTAGTCACCCTTACCCAGGTAGGGGTGTTTATTTACTGAAGTTCGACAACTCGTACAGTCTGTGGCGATCCAAAACGCTTTACTACAGAGTCTATTATACGCGTTAGGAGTTTTGACCTATAAGGATATTTAAACGCTAACCTAGACCAGATTTTTATGGCTCTCTTGCTACCTGCGTCTGAAACCCCTTTATGTGACCCTAAATCTCTGCTTTTTGTTTAGTAAAAACTTTTGTTGACTTTTATAAAGCTATTCCATTGAAGCAAAAATATCTATTGCATAAACATTCTGTAAGGAGATGCGGTAGCGTTGGAAGCAGTTTGAATTGTATCAAAGCATACCAAATATGGTTGATAGGATATTAGCGTAACCCAAGAAATACGTTTTGTGTAGAAGATATAACCAGTACTGACCTATAAGCTATACAGAAATTTCGGGTTGTATCTAAGCACTAGTGATTTATAGTGTTTTCAGTTAGTTAGTTTATTGTGTTTGATTCAGTCCAACTAATTTTTCACTAACTTCCCAAAGCTTCCGCGCAGCTTCGTCATCCAGAGCACGACGGGAAGGTTGTTTTTCGGCGCAGTCACTTGAAGGATTAAAAAATTAGGGTCAATTTATAGAGTTATAATGTACCTGTAATATTTTCCTGATTCGTTGGCCAATTTCTCTTCTAGCGCACAATAGAGGGTCGTCTGGGCCCCCATTTCCGGTGTTTTAAAAAAGTAATTCGATGCCCAGCGGAAAGCAGTCGTAAGTGTTGACCCTAGTGATTGGTTTAAATGACGTCCCAACTCTGTTTTCACGACTCCGGGATGCAACCCGTATACCGTAACTCCCGAACCTAAAACGGAGGATGATTTTATAAGGTTCCTATTTGGTGTTTGTTTAAATCATAAAATCGTGTACCTGCCAATCGACAAGCTAATTCGCGTGCAAATAGTAAGTTTGCTAGTTTGCTTTGGCAGTACGAGACATGGGCGTCGTACGTCTTTTCCAACATCAAATCTTCAAAGTTAATCTTCCCATCTAGGATGTTTTTGAAAATACTTGAATAGCGGAAGATTTTTTTTCTTACGTGCATGCGCCATAGAAGAAACAACGATAATCCGAGAAGGAGCGGACTCTTTTACCATATCAAGAAGCAGATGAGTCCATAAAAAATGGCCCACATGATTTACGCCTAGCTGCATTTCAAACCCATCCTGTGTTTTCCATGAAGGACACATCATTACACCGGCATTGTTGATGAGTAGGTGAATTCGAGGTTCGGATTTTCGAAGCTGTTCAGCGGCTGTACGAATGGACGACAAGCATCCTAAATCCAGTTGTAAGGTAGTGACTTGATTTCCACTTTCTTTTTGAATTTCCACGGCAGTTTCCTGAGCTTTGTTTAGGTCTCTGCAAGCAAGAATCACTCGAGCTCCTGTTAAAAAAATTTAGTCAATTGGAAGCATTTAAGAGTCAATTCATTTTTCGGATTTATTTGACCTCGCTTGGATAATTCGCGGGCCGTTTCTTTGCCAATTCCGGTGTTGGCTCCAGTAATGACAGCCACTTTTCCTTCTAATCTCGTTCGAGATAAACATCGAGGACCTTGAAACCACGGCATATTTCGTTGTTGAACAAGTATTGAAAATGCGCGTTACGTTTGTTGAGGTTCGTCGCAAACTTTGAAGTCACGGCAGGCTTTAGGGTAAACGAAGAACGTATTTTGTATGACCAGGTTAGAGAGCACATGTGCTCGCCAATCAGTATCTCCACGTCGAAGTCCAACAAGTGAATGATCGGCAGATAAGAAAGCGTGGAGGGATTTCACTACTGCTGTTGCTGCACTAAAAGACTGTTGTCTGAGTCCCTTTTTGCGTCAAAGCCGATATTAGGTTTCACACAAATAAAAAGAAAATGGTGAAGCCAAATATCAAGTATCCTGTATCAGGTTACCCCCGCGGTTATTCAATGGCTTCCTTATTTAAAAAAAAATTGGGGAAAAGAACTGGTTCTAGTATTTAAGCCGATGATAATTCACGCAAAGGGGGCTACCTCCAGGAGCAAACTTAATCTTCAGATTAATTCTCTAAAATAAATGTTGACCCTCATTTTGCCTTAAATATGTGCGGTTATAGTGTGCTTTCAGCTATACGTAACGTGCATGTATGTCTCTAGCATTTAGTCATCCTCATATCCACTTAGCGGTATAACATGTACATTTATTTTATTATACTAATTTAGCGCGTTACACGCAAACCGAGCCTGGTCCCACGAAAGCTTAGGCAGTGGTTTTCAAGAAACTAATTATTATTATTGGCACGGTAGTGCCTTTTTTCCTTGGTTGACAAACAAACATGTTGACTTGACAAACAAACATGCTTGAGCATATTAAGCTATTGATAAATATAAAGTTCTTGATTCATGGTCGCCAAGCACGTCCTTTTCGCCAAGGGGGTGGGGGGCACTTCATTGAATGACTTGCTGATTCATCCGCAAAGACGGAGAAATTTGGTGTCGACACTTTTGTCCTTTTGTCCTTGGTCTTCTGTGTTAACCTTATTATTAATGTGGCGCTATAGTTGTATTCGTTTCTACTGTGCCTACAATATATATAATACGCCTAGGTATAGGGAAATTTCTTCTAAATTCCCCAGTCAATTAAGTGACAAGGTTACTTAATTGGTTAACCTGCTCCTGGACAGTAATTGAATGGGGAATTTAGAAGGGATATCGTGTTGAGAACCCTACCTATAAGCGTAGAAGCAGGCCCGTACTCCGCAGGGGGGGGGGGGGGGGGTATACCCCATCGAAAGTTTCCGCAAATGAAAAATATACGTTTTTCTAGCATGTTGGTACTTGATAAGTTTATTTCAAATTGAGCTTTGGTTTTGTTTGACCGTTTTGAAGCTCGAACAACGCGACAACTTTTCTCCTTTTTCGTATCCCCCTTTCCTTAACGGAAAGATTGTATACGACAAAAATAGGATTTCAAGTTCTCGGGTTAAAACATCAACACGATAACCCTTCCAAACTTACTAGTCAATTAAACGAGCAGGTCATTCAATTAAACGCCGTTCTGTAGCGAAGCTATAATGGCGCCTCTTCACTGGCAATAAGTGGCAAAATGGACAAACATGCTTGAGCATATTAAGCTATTGATAAATATAAAGTTCTTGATTCATGGTCGCCAAGAACTTTCTTTTTTCACCAAGCACGTCCTTTTCGCCAAGGGGGGGGGGGGGCACTTCATTGAATGACTTGCTGATTCATCCGCAAAGACGGAGAAATTTGGTGTCGACACGAAAGGGGTTTTGGGATTTTGTTAAAAAAATAACACCGCTATTATTTCCAGCTCTAAAAGCCATCTGGTAGGTAAGACAAAAACTACTTGTTTATTCTTCGCCTGTTTCTCACGTGTGTTTTCGCAGTATGTAAATACTACAAAACATGTCTTATTATAGTAGATATTTTCCTAGCATTTGCGCGAGACATAAAGGTAACTATTTCGCGAGATCAGTGCTCAGTTCTCAGACAACATGCACTGCAAAGTATTTGCATAACAACCCTGAGCTTAGACGAAAGACTTCCTCAGAAAACCCCGATTCCAGCCAGACTGAGTTGAACTCTATAAGAGAGGGAAATGTGTCATCTTTTGAATCCTTGTTAAAGGATTGCAGAAATCAAGCAAACTGTAGCGTTGTTATTCAGACAAACTCGACACAGTCATCCAGAGACCTTGCTGACACTTGCAGTCATTTCGGCACAATTAGAAAAATGTATCACTATTCCTTTGCGGGGAAAGTAAGCATATTTGCTAACGTACCTAACCTCTTCCTATTTAATCTGGGTTATTTTATTGAATTCAGAATTTTCTGCTCATTGAATTTGCTTCGGAAATAGAGGTAAAAAACCTACTTTCCCATACCCAACATATTGGCGACCAAGAAGTCATCCCAGCTTACTCTCCTTTCCTTTGGCTTAAAGCCCAAGAAAAGAAAACAGCTTCGAAGAAATTGTCACGTGAACTTCCCGAGTTGCTCACTAATCCTGTTCAACACGAGTCCGAACTTCAAGCCCTGATGCAAGGAGCCAAATCGGTAAAATTCCTTTTCAATGAATCTATCAAAAACTCTATTTACAAGCCTGTTTATAGATTGACGAGCAAATGGATATTTTATGCTCAGGCCTTCAAATGAATGATTTGGCTCGGAGACTCAGGTTTTTGACGTGCCACCAAGTGGAAACTTGCCTTGCTGGCATTTTTCCTCACTCTATAGTACTACCGTTCGGTTCTTCCATAAACGGATACGGGAAAAACTCGGCAGATTTAGATATGGTTCTCAGTCTTGATGGCCGAAAAGTAAAAATTCTTTGTATTGTAAATTTTTTACGTCTGGTTCTTTCTAGGAGCCTATGTTGAAAGATAATTCGGCACGAGATTCCTCGAGACTTGTTTTTCAAGCCAAGCCGGCTTTCGCAAATGGTCGTTTGCAAGTCCAGAGGCATATGGAACTGCTAGGAGATATCTTGCAAGGATTTGTTCCGGGCTGTATACAGGTTCGTTTTTGTTTTTTTTTAAACTTAAAGCGGAGTGAGCAAAGCTCGTTTCCGTTGCACAGGTTCGTTTATTTTTAGTTTATCTCTATGAATATTATAACGACTCGCATCATTAGATAAAGAGGATATTGCAAGCCCGTGTCCCTATTGTTAAATATCAACAAGAATTTACTGGCTTAGAATGCGATTTATCCATGTCTAATTTGTAAGTCACTCTCTTAAATTCTTTCGCTAGAAAGTCATCGTCAAATAATTTTTGCATCCAGAACTGGTGTGTATATGTCAGAGCTGCTCTATTTGTTTGGCTGTTGCGATCCAAGGGTAAAACCGTTAGTATTCTCCATTCGCCATTGGGCCAAGGTCGCCCGAATAACCAGTCCCGTCCCGGGACGTTGGGTGACCAACTTCTCGTTGACATTACTAGTCTTGTACTTCCTGCAAAGTCGCCCAACGCCCATTTTGTCAACTTTAAATTATCTCATTCAGAAAGCAGGCAAATCCAACTAATTTACGTCGAAAACTTTTTTTAAACCGTTTTGTCGTATTTACCGTATAGGGTCGACCGATCACAGAGTTACAGAAGGCATTAACTGCACCTTTTTGCGCGACATTCAACAAATACCCATTTCAGCCAATTCGGAGACGTGTGCGGAACTGCTGTACGAGTTCTTTCGCTTCGTGGAAGGATTCAACTTCCGGGATAAAGGCATATCCTTGGTCTGGGGGAAAGCTTTGCCCAAGCCGGAGTATAGCCCCCTCTATATCCAGAATCCCTTGGAAAGGGAGCTGAATGTAAGCAAAAATGTCAGCGTGGAAGAAGTGGAACGGCTTGTCAGTGAAGCCAGATCGGCCCTATGGCGACTAGAAGCTGATCCCGAGCCTCCGAATAACCCTGAATGGGGACTTTTGACCTTACTACAAACAGGCTATGGCCAACCGCCCAAGCCTATTGGTTCTCTGGCCGCAAATTTCGAAGTCCGGAGCCTTTTCAATGGCGAAGAAGGTAGAGTGGGCAGAGAAGAAGCTTTAGGACACGTAGAACCACCAGTTCCTATAGTGAAAACAGCCAAGGTTCGAAAAATACCTATTAGTGAGTACAAACTCTTGGAGTTGCGTATCCCAGTTCTGGAAAAGAAACCCAGACGGACCCAAGCCAAAACGAAGCGCAGTGCACGGCCCAAAATCGGGAGTGAATGGCAGTATTGGTGATAGTGGAAAAAAACACTGTTTTATAGAGCCGATAACAAATTACATGCAAGTGCCCAGCCAAGACAGCGTACATTTATAATTTTCTCTCCGTTTTTAGTGGCTCTCCCCTTTTTTCCCAGCGATGCGCTTGAAGTCTTGCATGTTGGTAGTAGACAACGGGGATCCAATCACGGACAGTTGATCAATACGAGTCACCTCGCCCCCGCCTTGGTTATCCTTAACGAAAATTAAAAGTGTTTTCACGTTCTGAAATTTCACGTAGCGGACCAGAACGGGAGTACCGTCGAGATCTTTGGGCTCCAAGCTAACGAATTTAATATAAAACGAATCAATTATTTAAAAAGGAAATTAAGGTTTTCATTTTTTACGTGAGCTCTTGAACAGGTTGCGCTGCTTCTGCAGCATCAAAATCCAAAGTTCGGGGTTGGTTGATGAACAAACGCAACGTCTTGGGTCCCGTATCAGCTGGAGCTTTAATTTTCAACGAATGAATCTTGATGGATTGGTTGAAGGTCAGGGAAATAATAAGCTAAACATGAGAAAGTTTTAGAAAGCTGTTTGTTACGTTGTTATGTTTTTGTATTTATTTTTTTGGATAAAAATTAAGGTAAATTACCTGCTCATCACAGTCAGATTCCAAATAGCCCGGACCGCTAGTTAGACAACCAGGCAAAGTATGATCATCCGATTCATTGAGGCATTCACAGCCAGACTTTTCGATAAACGTACACAGATCCAACTGCAAGTATAGTCAGAAGGTCAGAGTGATAAGAAAAGATGATGTCACAAGAGGCTTACATGGCCTTGTACGGAACTATCTTCTTCTCCAGCATCTTCCGAGCCGTAGTGTTGCTTGATTTTCTGTTCCAATGACTCTGCGTTAGCTCCTTGCAAGCGGTCAATCTTGGTCTATAAAAAAACAAACGTTAAGTGATTGTGTTTCAAGCGTTGCTCTATGGAAAACGTACTTTATTACGGAAAAAGATAAAGGTAGGCATAGCCGTGACGCTATTAGAACTAGCAGTTTCTGGACAATGGTCCACGTCTACTTTTAGAAAGACAGCTCTGGGATACTTGTTGGCCAGTTGCTCGAAAATGGGGGCGATTCTTTGACATGGACCGCACCTAAATACAGACAAGAACGATGTTTAACCTAGGCTATAATATAATTACGAAATTCAAAATTCTATCTATGTCCCTTACCAACTTGCAGTGAAGTCAACGACAACTAGGCTCGTCCCTGCAGAGTTTAACTCGGGGAGGAACTGAGAATCTTCGGCAATTACACGAACCATTTTCGAAAAGTAACACGACCTAATTAACTAAATTAGAAATGAGCAATATATTAACACGGAACTAATTGATGTGCTTCGGGAGAAGGTTTTTCCTCGTTTCAACGACTGTATGCTGACACCTAGCGAAGTCATCCTTTACTAAAAAATGCTTTTCGAGTGAGGGACGGGTAATGGAGATGATTTATGCTTTTGAAGGAAGGGGTCGGGAGTCCTAACTTAAGTTAACGTAATTTAGCCTAACTTAATCTAACCTAATTTAACCTAACTTAACTCAGCTGAGACGTGGAAACGTTGCACTGTCATTTATGGAGTAGTTAAGACACAAACTGCATAGCTTGCCTATTGGGAACTACATAGAAGCTCGTAGCAAAACATTCTCCAAAACGCGTCAATTATAGTAGCAGCTATGCAATATTATAAAAAGTTTTTCCCCAGCGTCATTTTTTGGCAACGTATTTCTTGAGCCTTCACAAGTTGCTAAGTTACCCCTAAAGATGACTCGGGTATTATCTTTGATACCAAGAATTAACACAGTTGTTGCTAGGTAATTATCTTTTCCAGACGGTTACCGCCTTCAGCCTATCGTATCTTCCGTTATTTTGATGTGAAACAACTTTTTTTTTGCGTAGAAGTATTTTCCTGACCGTGCCGAAGAATTTCACTTAAATCGTCGGATAATATCAATAAAAATGATACGTGAAGATATTTATTTAATCCGGATGGAGATCTTCCACTAAGGAAGCCACTTACGACGTTATTACAGCTTTTATTCTCCTCGTAGGTAAGTGCTTTATTTTTTTTGCGCAACACGTGTCCTCGACACAATTAGCATGCGTGCGACTGGATGCAAGGTCTTAACGCTCCACCTTTTCGCATTTGACGCCGGATAAATAACCTTCCTGCTATAAATCTACGGGAATAACCCGCATTCAGCTTGTTGTACTGTACGTATATAACCGCAAATGTAGTGAAAACTATATCTCTGTTTTTTCCCCTCAATATCCTGTATCGGACAAGTTTTTCTGAGCGAGTATTCAGAACTCTTTTTACACTTCTTCGCTTTCTTGGACGTGAAATAGACAGGTAGGCGTCGAGCTTTGCTAACCTGCTTGCTCTACTGTGCGTTTTCTTTTGCATTTGAACTTTCTCCAGTTAGCATCGGAGAAAAGCAAGGACGATTCGTTGTTTTCTTTCTTACCCCACAACCCGACCCGTACGTTCTATCCCACCTTGTTCATCTCCCTTCGCTCTGTTTTCTTCTCAAAGAAGTTTCCTTTCTCTCAGTCGTCCGATAGTTCGCCCGTTAAAAGCCAGATCGTCTGCCAAGAAACGAAGATTTTACCACAGCCTCCTGCGATCTTCACTGTTAAACGAGAAAACCAGCTATGGAAACTTTTTCGTGACCGAAGGTGATAGGTGAAACTATAAGTTTTACCGAGTCAAAAAGAGATGACCAACAGGAGAAAGTCTAAACAAGTTCCCCTTTATATAAACAAGATGCTGCGTAAACAGCTCTTTATCATTTCACCAGCCATCAGGTTCTCTTATTCTTCCTGTCCCGCGCCCAATTATCCTCGTCACAAATCCCACTTAATTAAGTCAAAAAACGAGAAGTCAAGTGCGCTCTTGCTCCAGGCCAATCTTATAAAGCCAGAAGTGGGCATTTTCCTTCCCCTGTACACTCGAGAACGTTAGCCAGGAAACGTGCTGCGGAACATTCATTCAGCAAGGGCTCCACCTGGTCCAGGTAACGTTTCAGTAGTTGGACCCTGTTCTTCTGAGTCGATAGGTCTTCGAATAGTTTACTCTGACCCCTGAATCATTCTTTTGAAAAAACTTATGGGTAAAATCTCCTTTCTTCATACAGTGCTCATCAGTTCAGTTGTCAATCGCTGGTGAAGTCAAGAATACCTTTCGCTTGATTGGAAGAAAAGTTCAGTGAACTCTGGTGTATTCCAGCGTGATTTTGATCTGTGTCTGCAAGCTTGATATTTCTTCAATGGGAGAACTGGATTGCATCATCCTGTAATTGTCGACGAAGACGTTATTACCCAGTAAGTCGTACTTTTTTATACCACTTTTCGCAAAATTGACTTACTGAGATAGTCGCCACGCGGAAACGGACGCATTTACCGTAACACCTTACGTTACCGTAAACTTCCTCTTATCCCATAGCAAGCCCTAAACCACCGTATACTTTTACAGCGTAGACCGAGTCCAGGTCCCGTTATTTCGTATACCAGTCTTGGAGCTGGAACTTGCTTAACACGCAGGAAAACGTGGTGTGCCTCTAGCTTTTCGAAACCAAAGTTGTCCATATTCGAGTTCCGTGATAAAGCAAGATTCTTTGAGATCTACGTTCTAGGAGAACCCCAATTTTTTTCAGATCGCAAATCCAGAATTGGGGCCAAGCATTCGTCAAAATAAAGGGTTGACATTTTTGGAACACCTGTCAGTCAAAATTATTGTTTTTATGTGCCACTAAGTGAAAAAAGGGGAGTTATTCAGTGCAGGTCGGTTCGTGAATGGATCCTAAGAATTGATTGTTTGTATGTGCCACTAAGCACATATAGGGGAATTGTTCAGTTCAAGTAGACTCTTGAGCTACTTCTAAATTTAGATTGCAAACATAACTTAAAGCGTTTTGAAGACTGTTTTGTATGCATTAACCTTATAGTTAAGACGTAAAATATACAACAGCACAGAGAATATCAACGTGGAAAACCTGTTTAAGCGTTTTCATAACCTTTAGCAAATACCAACCTGCAAATCAAACCTAACATGGAGCTGTTGTTTCAGTAGGAAGATGTCTAGCAACCTCTTGCCCTAGATTGTCACCTGTGCAGGCAAACATTACATTGTTTAGTTGTAGTCCCAAATCCGACAAAAGATCTTTTAAAAAGTCCGCTAGGATACGTAATATGAAATTTGTATTGAACCTACTTCCTAAATTATCTGTCGGGTCTACTTAAATTCGCATTTTTTTACTTGTTCAGTAACGAAAAAATAAGAAAACCGTGTGATTTATTGAGTGTGCTTTTGTTATCTTTTCATTGTTGAATGACCGCAAACATGCCCGGGCAAGCTTGGGGTAAGCTAAAAGAACACCACGGCTCCGTGAAGCCTCGTCTTTTTGGAAGATTCTGGAACGTAATTGCGCTTCGTTCGTCGGTATCGAAGTTATTCATTGTTATGCTTTCTTTTCAGCCGGAGTGACTGAATTTGAGTTCTCTTAATTCCGTGCGTTTCTTCTGTTATGCAAAGACTGTCTGGAAAAAACATGAACCGTTGTTGGAGAGGTGGTTGGTTCCGCATTGCCCATCTGGGCACATTCAAAGTACTCATGTGTGGAGATACTCCCTGCATTGCTAGGTGAAGCGATGTTACGGTGCTTTAATTTAGTTGACTAAATAAATCACTGCTTATAAAAGTTACTATATTGTCACTTTGGAAGGCACGAAACGTGAACTTAGCTAGTTTTTTACTCAAGGACTGAGGCTTGATGGCATAGGCAGGAAAAAGATGAAAACGAGAAAACAGAGTTCGATGACATTCCTAACGGGATACGTGGTGCTAATATTTGGTGTTTTCCTGGAGCCGTGTTGTAAAGCTAAAGGTCTAGGTCGTTTATTTGGAGGACTGTGGAAGAATCGAAGAAATCTTCGTCCTTGATTCCCCTTTTTCCTTGGCCTAGCTTTCTAACTTTATCAGGTCGCCGTATATGGTTGTCTATGTCCTGGCAGAAGGTAAAGAATCGAAATTAATGACAAGGAATGCATTCCCCTCCAGCTGCACTATCAGAGCTGCTTTCTCCACACTTGAGCGACAAAAGCAGATCGTTTTTCTCGGGGGGTTTTGACCCCCCTCCATTTGTTTTGAGCGTGTATTCACCATAAGTACTGACAGGAAAAAAGAGCTTCATAAATCTTATTTTTCACGAATCTAGGCTACAATTGTAAAAAGTAGGTATATTACCGAACGTTCCGTAGCTTTCGGATTAGGTGCTTCTAACGAGTTGGCAGAAGCGAGTTCAAGTTGGTTAGCGCGTGGGGTGCAAAGTGTGAGGAGATTTCTTTGAGGAGAAAAGGGGAAGAAACGCAGCTTTCACGCGAAGAAAGTTTGGGAGCATTACAAAAAGTAGAGGATGATGTGATATGGTAAAAGGGGAAGGCGAGTTTCTCTTCGCACTGCAGCATCTTAGTCTCACGTGGAATCCGAGAGTGGACTTGGGTCATTTACTAACGAATTTTTCCTCGGCTTATTTTATTCTTTTTTATTTATGTAGGTTAATTGATTTTCTCCGTCGTACTCACTGACCGCATTTCCAGCAGCGGAGAAAAGATCTTGGGGGTTCGCCATTTACCGGCTCGCTGCAGTCAAGGACACCATGCACTCTTCAATAGCTTCTTCGCCTTCACATAAATTCGTGCGAAGAAGAAAGGCATGGGTTGTGCTCTTCGCCTTTTTCCTGCCTTTACTTCACAGTAATACTTTCGCTGCTCATTTAAAGATCTGTTTAAATAATCATTTGGTATATTGATAAGGTCATCCATCACCATTGGAGCGTCAGATTAGTGATACATTCTGGATTGACAAAGCTTCGGATTTTGATTCTCATGGCACAACATCACCCACTTCTACATCTGGAACAATAGAGTACAACTTAACTCCTGAACAGATCGCTCAGCTGCGAAAAAGGAAAGACCGGGTCGCGTGGGAGGAACAGTTGAGATTAATTGAACCTGCGTTAATTACTGCGCAAGAGAAGTTGTCCGTATTGGATTTGCATTCTTTAAATTATACAGCCCTAATGTGGGAGATTGAGAACGAGTTACCAGAGATGAATGATCGACTGGGAAGAGCACGCGGGTCTCGTGGTCTACCAGCATTTTTGGGTAATGCGTTCAAGCTTTTAGACATCCGGGAAGTCGTGAAGGAGCTGGAAACTTCTGTAATGACTTCTGTATCTTGCTCAGCTTGCAAAGCAGGTAAAGACTATCAGCTTCCTCAAGCTTCCTTAAACAGAAAGCTAATTTTCACTTACTTTTCCTTGTTTATAGGAGTTGGGTTGCTACAACATTACGTTGACTCGGGCAAAAGCAATCACGAGATCGTCCACGCTGCCACCAAACTCTGCATTAGCTTAAAGATTGAATCACGGAGAGTTTGCGAAGGGATTATTCACCTTATGGCTGATGAGGTCATTTACGTGTTATCCCGCTTGGTTTTAACAGCCGATGAAATCTGCGGTTTTATCATTGGAGACGTTTGCGGGACTCCCTACAACCCTTACCACGATTGGGAAGTGGCGATACCACCCATACCTAAACCTAAAGTAGCTCTCACGCTCCCTGCTGTGGTACGTAGTTCAAGTACCTTCAACCAAAAGCATGTGTTCTATTAATTATGTTGCTTGTTTTTTTTCCTTTTCATTACAGAGTGCGCCCGTGTTGAAAGTCTTACATTTGTCAGATACTCACTTTGATCCGTACTACCATGAAGGTTCCTTAGCGGATTGTAACGAACCATTGTGTTGCCGGTTAACCGACGGTTTGGCTCAAACTCCCAGTGCAGGAGCTGGCAGATGGGGAGATTACCGAAAGTGCGATACTCCAAGACGTACCATTGAAGCTATGATGGCTCACATTGCGGCTTACCATAAAGTACAGTACAACGGCATTTCTATGCGCATGAAGGTGAAAAGTAAAAGTAAACCTTTCGTCTTTCAGGACTTGGATTTTATTATATGGACCGGGGATTTGCCGCCCCATGATGTTTGGAACCAAACAAAAGAGGAGAATTTGTACGTTTTACGAGAAACAGTAAAACAGTTGGCCTATTACTTCCCCAATACGAGAATTTTCCCCGCGTTAGGCAACCATGAAAGCGCACCTGTTAACAGGTAATAATGTCGTATAATTAGCGTGTTTACTGTGGTCCATTACCTTGTAAAGCATACGGTATGACTTAATTTCCGCGTATGGTAATGTTAGTTTCCCGCCCCCGTTTGTGGAGCCCTATTATTCCGTGGACTGGCTCTATAAGGAATTGGATATTCAGTGGAGACGGTGGTTACCCGAATCCGCGTCAGCGACGGTCCGTAAAGGCGGTTTTTACTCGATATTGGTCAGTCCTGGCTTCCGCGTTATTTCATTGAACATGAACTATTGCAATAACAAGAATTGGTAGGTCTTTTCGTGCCAACATTACCCTCCCCCCCGACGTTAAATGAATGCTTGGAAAATAATCGAATTTAACTACATTTATGTTATAGGTGGCTATTGTTGAATAGTACAGATCCTGCTCAGGAGTTACAGTGGCTAATTTACGAGTTGCAAAGCGCAGAATTTAAAGGAGAGAAGGTGCATATCCTGGGTCATATCCCGCCAGGTCACAGCGATTGTCTCAAAGTTTGGTCGCATAATTATTACCGGATTGTTAACAGGTAAAAAAAAAGCGTAGATTCTGCGGTTTGGGTTCCTCTTTGTATAGAACATGTAATTCAGCTTGATCTCTGATCTATCTTAAAGATACGAGGCAACGATTGTTGCGCAATTCTTTGGCCACACCCACTTTGACGAGTACGAAGTATTTTATGACGAAACGTACCGAGGACGAGCAACTAATATTGCGTATATTGGACCCTCAGTTACCCCGTATTATGGACTTAATCCAGGCTATAGAATCTATCACGTGGATGGCAATTACCCTGGCTCAACGAAGGTATAACAAATAATGCATAATCCTGAAATCACGACCTTATTCCTCCCGTATCGTTGGATTCGCTTAGATGGTCGTAGATCACGAGTCATGGGTGATGAATTTACAGGAAGCTAACCGTTTTGCCATGACAGCACCAAGATGGTATCTTTTGTACACCGCCAGAGAAGCTTATCAAATGCCTTCTTTGACACCTCAAGACTGGGACCATCTGGTTCATCGCATGAGCTATGATGATAACTTGTTTCAGATCTACTACAAGTAACGTTACATTTACTGGTGAATATTGTTTCATACTTATAAACATCTTGAATGGACAGGAATTACTGGAAAGCCTCCCCTGTAAGACCCAAATGTGACGCAGAGTGCAAAAAAAGGTTATTGTGTGACCTCAAGTCTGGCCGCTCGAATGACCGCGAAGCCACCTGCCAAGAACTCGAAGAGCGCATCGACGCCAAGAGTCGGAGTTCATGGAAGACGTGGCTTTTTAACGGGTTAGGTTTATCTTCTGTCTTCACCTTTTTGGGTGGCTTAGGGTGGCTGGGCTCTTCCACAGGTTCTTGGTTTACTACGCCAGGCTTATACTTCTAACCATCCAAGACAACTTAACAATTTTTATTATGTACAAACGTATGCTCTATTTAAAATTTAGAATTTTTTTTTCAAGATAATGCCATATTGTTAGCCCTTTTCGGTAGACTTTGGCTGGCTGTTAGAACTGACAGTTCTTTAAGTTAAAAAAAAAGTCTAATCATTCCAGCATTTGATCAATTTGTAGTTTATATTAAACTAGTCGGGGACCAAACCATAAAAAACGGTGTAGGGGCTTCAAATACACCGCGGTCTGAAACAGCGTTTATTAACCATCCCTATTTCAGCGATAAAGTGCTTACATATATTTTTGTTGATTTGTGTACCAGCTTTTTGGTCCGGGCAAGGTTTGGGTTTTTGATTACGCACTTTCGCTTAAGCACACACCATGCAGCATTGTAAGTAGTACCGCATTGGCTTTAGTATGTTTCCCCTACTGACGTTCATTAGACGTTTTTGTTAACATAACTTATTTTTAATTGCAGGATGTCCGTCTTAGCATTAGGATTTACTCTCCCCAAGCTCCCCGTATTTTTTTACGGATAAGCAACGAAATTGAAAACCCAGTTTGACAATCTTCCCAGGCCGGTTTTTACGCAATGGAGTTAGTCATCTTCTACCTGCCATAAGGTAATAAAGCTCTCTGTTCTGTTTGTTCTTTTGTGTGGTTGAATTGAACGTTATAGCAGCAAGCGAAATGTTTGTCCTCGTAAAAAGCTTTTTATTGTACATAATTTTACATGCAATTATTTGATACAAATTTGTTGTCGAAAAACGAGGACCAGGCCCTTAAAAAGTATAACGAAGAAATATTATGGGACAGTGTTGGGAAGAAAGAGAGCCAAATCCAAATGTCATGGAAATCTAAACCGGGTATTGCCAAATTGAATTGCAACTAATTGCTAGTCATTCCAAGTGTCTGAGCTTCAATAATGAAAACTATATAATCCAATCTTTGTATAATTTGTCTCGAAAAAGGCTAAATTTTTTGTCCGTCGGAGTTTGTTCGCATTCGCTTGAGCATTATGGCATCACCGTTTCCGTTAAGTATGTAATTTAGTGCGTTGTTTTCGTTTTTCGTTCAAATAAGTAATCGCTTCAAGTTGCGTTTACTGCTTTTGCTACCGATCAAAGTCGCATTGCGTTTGCGAGGGCTGATAGTAATGCAAGGACTGGCGTCATGGTAAGGACCCAGGCAGCGGGAGCAGAAGCGGGTTTGGCAATGGTCACTACTGCATTCTCCCAAATTGTTGCGAGGGTCCACTCGGGCAGGCGATTTGCACTTTGGACATTGTCGTAACAAATGATCACTTCTTGTTAGTAAGGTGCGTTTGGCCTTCAGAAACAAACAACCGTTTTTTTAACCCAGTTATTCTTTTCTCTTGGATCTTTTCTTACCTCTTCCATTCTGGAAGGCGTGGATTGAGCAATAAAGTTGTGAGTTGTTGCTGGGGATACTTGGTTAGGCGGTGTCTGCAGATACTGGCTTTCGCCTAGTAAGCTTCTTGTGCGTTCGACGCTTGATTTCCCATTTGACCCCGTCGCTTCATTTTCCTAATAGAAAATATGATTAGCTTATATCAAATGCTTTCAAACAGGATTTAAAAACCTTATATGCGCCTCGAGTATGACTTTGGAATGATTGAAATCTCTTGCGGAGCTTCGTGTCATGTTTAACAAAGCTCCGCCAACTGCGAGACACTTGGGTGATATTCCTCAAGTCTTTGGCACTTAAGTAGGAAAAAATATGGCACAGGATATCTTCAAGACTATGTTTCTTCGTTAAGAAGTCTATCAAGTCTATCCGCACTTTTGAGCATGGGGATTGCAAACGGCCAGGGGTGTCATGGAAAAATGAAGTCTGTATAGGAGAAGAAGAGGGACTCTGAATACAGAGTTGGAAATCGTCTAGTTTGTGGTCCAGTTCATAGGAGCTGGTTTCTGTGATGCTCGCAATTGAGGCTGGGACATGGCTAACAGAATGAAAGGAAGATATTGCTGAAGAAGAATACTTCTCAGAGCTGTAGCCACTGTCGGTTTGGAGGCTATAATTTCTGCTCTGGTATAACCTCTGAGAGTGAAGGCCTGCAGATGGGCTTTCAAAAGTGCCTGCCAGAGCAGGAGACTGAGGTATGTCGTTGTTCGTTAAGAAACATGGCTGATCTGGAATTCTGGGTGCAGGGTTAGATTTAGTAGTATGTGCGGGGTGCTCCCTGAGATCCTGCTGGTCATCTGCCATTTGTGTGACTGAAAAACAGAATGGTGCATTCTATTAGTTATGACCAAATTGATTAAGGTGCAATTATTTTTTAAAACCCACAACACTTGTTTAACATGCAAGACAGAGCCAGCATGGGGCTTCTGCTACTTGTGATGGAGAGCTTTAGATAACCTACTTTTCATGCACAACCTATCTAGGCCTTCGGCCTACCTGGACAAGTTCAATATTAAACCCTGACGAAACGTGTTATTAATCTCAACTAGATATAAGTTTTATGACTTATAAATACTTACCCACCTTTTCAAGATAAAATAAAGGTCCAGGACGTGATTGGAATCATCATCACCACTTCGCCCTTCTTAGTTTTAACTGTCACTCGGCTTGAATTCGGTGCTCATCCCTGGGGAGCCAATCAGTGCTTGTCTTTTCAAAATAGCCGTAAGCTATCGCCACCTATTGCGGACTTTCTGGACTGGTATTGTAAATAAACGCGTCAGCCGTGCTTGGCATTAGCGCCGAGATTCCATATAATTAAGCTCCATTTGTATACGTGAATCCATTAAAAATATTTACACGATCGGAGTCCTCACGCTGTGGGCTTAATTCTCCTGAGGATTATATAAGTAAAGGGTATGTAGCGTTCAAATATGTGATTAAACCACGCCCCATTCATAAGTTCATGTAGCGTGAATGACGGGGGTCTCTTGAGCTATTTGAAAGCGGGAATCTGGGAAGCGATACCGATAACTCGGTTTTTCGTTTCTCTCTCCTCACTTCCCTCTTCCTTCGCACGTTCGCAGCCCATGGCAAGGCAACTCGAAGGCTTCGTCTTTAGTTTCAAGCTACTCCGCCCTCTTTGTCCCTGTTTAAACCCCCGCCCCTCGCTGCCCGTGGGCTCGGCTTGTCCCATACCGCGCCATTTTGCCCCTTTACCAACCTCTCGACCCCCCTTTTTTCCACACTCTTTTCTACAAGTTTCCACACTGGAAGAATGTTGATGGCGGAAAACGTAAACGAAAGGAGTGTAGTAGTAGAGTATGGGAGACGCAGGGAAAGACCCAACAGACACGCAAGGACGGAATCTGGAGTCGGTGTAATATCAGTTACGTGATTGACACTCAACTTGCTCGCTTATTCAGTTTAGTCAGGTGTGTGTGGAAAATACCCCTCAGAATATTTATATTACCCCGTGCACGTGTCAAAACTGGGGTGTTTCTACGTCAAGTCGCATCGGTAGAAAATTGACAAGTTCCCTTCCATTTGCTGTGAATACAAGGTTAGGAGCTGGGATAAAATTGGGGGAACCCCTTTTTGGCTGCTTTGACTGCGCTGGTGGCTACGGGTTGCCCATTTAGCCGCCCCGTTTTCTTCTATTCAATGGGACCCGGAGTGGGGAACCAGCCGAAAGTGGGTGGCAAGAAGGTGGTGAGTGTTTCCCGCCCTCTTTCTTTGCCTTCTTCCTAACTCCTAAGTCGTCCCTGGCCTTCGCCACGGAGACTTCATGGACGCTGACGTAGAAGGAAAACGCCATCGATTTTACACGGGGGGATACTCTTAACTCTACAACACACTCACTCACACTTTACTCCACACAAACGATACTCCCTCTCCATGTCCATTGCGAGTGCATCGCCTGTCGTCCAACTCGACAACTTCACACAGTTTGTCCTCGATTCTCCGTGTGGATTTTCTTTGCCAAGTTTTTTTCCTTCCTCTTCTTTTCGGTCGCCGGCATTCAGGAAACACCTGCCTATTACAAATAAGTGTGAACTTGTTCTAATTTCGGGTGATGATCTAGATTCTTGCAATCCTACGAACGAGTTTTTTTACTGGTGCCGTGTTGTTCGCAGTGGTGGGTGTCAGGAAGTAAAATTGGAAACAAAAGCGTACATGAAGTGCCACCAAGTTGACGACAGCTGCTTTTATAATGAGAACTGAAACCAGAATTAACAATGTTGCAATTTGGATAAGGGAATTCCGCCAAGTGGTACCAGCAAGGAGCTAAAGAAAGGGCGCACATTTGGGAGAAGGCATTTTACTTGGACATGTCGGAAGCAAGTTTACTACCCTGATTTACTGAGATTATTACAAGAAGATAAACCCCACACGAAGACTGTGACGTGACATTCAGACATGGAATTCCTCCGGCTATAGGGTGCGTTAAAAAAAGAGAAAACGAGCTTTGGTCCGAAGTCGAAGCGTTTGTGATTATCCTATAAGAGAGCGAGAGGCACTGATAAAGACCATGTAACTCTCTTACGTCGATACTGATGTTTTTGGGATATTCACACTAAGTTAATGCTAATTATGGGCCCGATTGCGAATAGTACGACACTAATCAGCTCGTAAGAGATTTCCCGCGCTTTCAGAAAATGCCCCGGAAACGCGGCAGTGGCAGAGTCGGCAAAACGGGTAAGTCGAGGTCTAGAAATTATAGTTTCCTTTTATACTTCGTGTTTGTAAATCCCACTAGTACCTTTGAGCTTGGGTTTCTAAGAAATATCTTGCTAGTTTAGATGAACATGGTTCTGAGTTTCAATCACCGGATCCATGAATCAAAACGCTAGCCTGTCTCATAGTGTCTTACGCACGAGAAACGGGAGAGACAAAATACAAGAAAAAGAAAAAACGAGCGGAAAAGGGTTTGCGCACATATAGCTTGTTATTTATAACGTCTCGGACTCGGATTTCCCTCCGTGTTATACCATACCCTTGCTCTAACCCCTCTCAAGCCCGGGCTAGACGATTGGATGGATGCTAGCCTAAAGTCCGTGACGTCACTTCCTGCAGCCAGGCTGGCTCCTGTCCGCGCTGTACATACGCACTCGCTCGCCACTTAGCCCTAATTATTTAGATTACGATTGTTTTTGTTCGGCGTGTTTAATTATAACGCCACATTTTGAAATACCCCCCCCCGCCGAAAAGTATCTAGGATAAAAAAGGCATCCAAAGAACATTGTTCGTGGTTTATACGTTTCAGAATTGCGTTGTCGTTTTTAGGAAGTTATTAATTTAGAAAGGAAAAAAAGGGGATGGCGCTGGAAAGTTGCGGTTCACCGAATTGGTTGTCCGCTAGCAGCATATGTGATATGACTTTTTCCTACTAAAAAGTACTGTATATGTAATGAAAGAAATAGAATCTCTATTCTGTGTTCCAAGTTTGGAATTGTTTGGTTCGTGGATAGGATAAAGTAACAACAACAAAAAGAGATAGTTTCGTGTCTCGCTTGCCATCTTCGTTTCGTATTCGATGCGTTGGAATTTGGCAGAGAGTCCCTCTACGTTATAACACCAGGCACATCCACCCACTTTTGCTTTTAATGAGTAGGAGGTGGGTGAAAGGGGATGGGGTGAGGTGGGTTTGGAGCGAGGATCAAAACGAGTGGGTGGCGAGCAAAGCCACCAGAAGGAGACGAGATACATGGTCTAGAGTGCATAAGATAATTGGGATTGGGAAGGCCAAAAACGTTGGCACAGCGCCGCGGTAGACTCGGGCCCAGACTGCGTCTTTCTCAGCACGAAAAGAATAAACGTTACTGGAACGGGGTTGGCCGTTGGCTTTTCAGTATTAGGAACAGACAAAGAACGGCACAAATAAAACAAATAGAAAAATAGGGAGAGAAAAAAAAGGAACGTGACGTTTTTGCTCTTTAACAATTCTGCTTCGTGTCCGGTTTTCGAACGTTTTAAGACAAATGAAAGGACTCGGTTGCAATGGCTTTTTCTAGTAGCGCGTTCCACTGGCTGCACTGGTGCAATATTTTTGGCACCCAGTGTGTCAAATTTGTATAGCTTTCCACACTGAGTACACACATTGCCAAAAATTGCACCAGTGCAGTCAGTGGAACACACTATTAAAGATGTTTTAAAATCGCCCTTGGGGGGTGTTCTGGAGGAGTTTAGGTGCCAACGCATGTTTTTTGGTGGATCGAAAATTGCATAATTTAATGCGTATTAAAAAAAGGGAAGATGCATCGGGGAAGAAATGGGATAAGGGGGCTTTCCTTTTGAGAAGACCAGGAAATCCTGCATTGGACTCGGTTGTCTTACATTGTAGCTTTGGCCCCATTTTGGAATGCGTCTCTGAAAGGGAGTACCGTCAAAGAGGGAAAGAAGAAGCATGTGATAGAGGCCCCTATTTCCCACTAGAGAGTAAATCCCCTCTGCAATGTCGTCAATCGGAATTAAGTGTCGTCATTATAGGGCTAGGTAGGGGCTAAGCCAGAAAAATCTCGCATCCAAAGCTCAACCGTGTCGATTATTGATTAGCCTTAGGCGGGGATATTCCGAGAGTCTTGAAAACGGACTTGAGACGTAAAAACGATTTTTTCCCCCTGTGTTGAGATGGTACAAGAAGGTTGGGTTGGGTTGAACAGTGGAGATGAAGAGAGAAGGAAGACTAGGGGTAGGTTGCCGAATGCAAATGAGGCTCACGCACGCGTGAGTTGGGCATCCCTTGGACCTCGGTTGTGTGCTGTGGTTTCCCTTTGGATAGCATAGCATGCCATGGCATACAACCTTGCTGGAAGGTTGTTGGACTCGCAAGCAGAAGACAAGTTAAAGTTACAAAGACTGCTAGGAAGGAAATGGAAGAAGACAAGGAAAAGGACTGGAGCTAAAGCCAAGTGAAACCGGGGAATGTGTACGTCGTTAAGAACGAAGCAAACCATATGTATTAAAAGGCATTGCGTGTTTTTTTAAGCATAATGAGCAAAGGCGAAAAATCTCACAGAGTATGAAAGCGTTGTTCTATCAGAAAGTGATAACGGATAGCTACTTAGGCTAGATAGACAACATAATATTACTAAAAAAACAACGAATGAAACCAAACCAAAAGAAACGGAGGTGGCGAGCTAAGGAAATAAAAACGTCTTCTCTTTTGGTCCCTCCTCGCGGCCTTATTTGCATACCCTTCCCGGTTTTCTCCGTTCGCTCCTCCTGTTGGCAAGCTGTTCCCGCATTCCACGTCGCTGGCCCGGACAGAGTGGCGCCGGACAGACGCCTTTTGCGGCCCTTCAGAATCTCTCTCCTAACCCCACCTCAACCCCCCAGACAAAACGTAGCCCTTGACTATATAATACTATAGCGAACACCGTCCAAACTCCCAGGGCCAAGAAAAACGAGGGCGTGGTTTGGAGAGGCTAACCCTTGTCTTCAGAAAGCTTGGCAATGGAGAAAACAGCTTTCTGAGAATTGGTCGACCATTTCTCGTAGCTTTGGCTTCATTCACTTACTCGAGACTTTTTCGCGGAAGCCGGGGTCGTTCGTCACATCCCCTACGCTACAAGACAAGAAAAGCATTATCTTTTGGTGCTTTTGAAACCCTACGAATGTTGATGGGAGGGGATTTTTCGGAGGTCGGAATACCGGAGAGGTTAGCGACTTGGATGTATTGCCCAGAGAAATGGGGGATTTTAAGTAGGGTTGTTCGCCATAAATGGGTTTAAATTGAACATGGCTATAGTTGACTCGATGATAAGAAGGTTGTTGCGAGATTTAGGAAAATAATTAGAGAAGTTTTTAGGACTCTGGTGTTGATAACAGCGGCGCAAAGTCTGGAAAACATATTTATTGCAGTTGAACTTGGGTCCGTCCTGGTACCATACGGTATCGTAGTAGGCGTGCCCGTGACCTGCAGCAAGATAAAAAGCTGAAATTCTGCAGACAATTATCAATGAAGTTCAACTTGAACATAACTGCAAGAGAGGGGACAAATATAATGATTGGTAATGCACGTTATCGTATTTTGGGGGCAATTATGTAAGCTGGGAAAGTGCATTGAAGTTACTAGTTCGTTTTCCATGTAATTTATTTCTGCTGTAATTTATTTCTACAGTTAATTCCTCGGCGAACACTGTATCCGATGTTTTAAAACGCGGCGGTGGCCGAGGTAGACGTGGCCGGCCGCCTTTGAATGCCAAAGCAAATCGAATGGAAGCGAGCACAAGTAATCGTATTTTTATTGCTCATTTTTTTCGTTATTTTAGTCGCTTTTCAGTTATACATGTATGGTATGAGCTTGAGTTTTACAAGTTATAGCGCGTTCCCCTGGCTGCTCTGGTGCAATATTTTTGGAACTCAAGTGTGTGTACAGTGTGCTAGTATATACATGTTTGACACACCGAGTGTCAAAAATATTGAGCCAGTGCAGCCAGAACGCGCTATTTGTTTCGACCTTTGTGCTTGTTTAGTGTCTACATTTGTTTACACTGATTAAGGCTCGATTTTTCAAATTAGTTTTACATTTCGGTTTTTAATTCATTTTTGTGTGTTCTAGTAGGTGATCCTAGAGTTGAAGGAAACTGTCAAGCACCTATTGTTGTACCTGTCCTGAATTTGATGGTTGCCAGGACAATATCGGAGTCCGATCCTGGGGACTCCTCGGGTTATTTGCACAAAAAGTTCAAGAAAGTGGCTGCGCCAGTTCAGAACGATGCGGTCATCGAAGATCGGCCCGCAAGTACCGCGAGTAGTACCGCATTGGCGAGTCAGCCAGAACCGGAAGTTAACGAGACCTGCAAACGAAGCGAGGAAGAGAGCGTTCCTGTGATTCTTGCAGAAGAAGAGAGTGACTTGAGCAAGAAAAGTACCGGCAAGTACGTGTGTCCCATTTGCCAACATGCCTGTGCCAAACCGAGTGTTCTGGAGAAACATTTGCGAGCGCACACCAACGAACGCCCTTATCCGTGCACTTCTTGTGGTTTCGCCTTCAAAACCAAAAGCAATCTGTATAAACACTGCAAATCCCGAGCCCATGCGCTCAAACTTGAGTCATTAGGCCAAGCGGGGACGGCTCCCACAGATATTTGCTTTAGCGGACCGGAAGATGGCGCGAGTGACGAGGAAGATTCCATGGGCGAGGATCTGGCCACGTTGAGCGATGCCTCCAGTACCAGTCAGCTGAGTCAAAGTCAGAACCATAATCAGAATGCAGGCCAACACACCCCTTTCAAGCACTCGGTAGCTTCCATGCTCAATAACCCCACGGAAGCCACGCCCCCCAAGGCCAACATTGCTCTTGAAGTGGCGCCCAAAGATTTGCGAACCAATTCTGTGCCTGATTCGTCCATCAAAGTGCCCACGCCGGACAAGAGGCTCTACAAGCCCAAATTTAGGGGGGTGGGCAGTGATAGTACGCTTGACAATGCGGTGGTAACGTGTGCCCCAGCGTTTCCTTCAACCGTTCCCGCTAATGACACAGACAACCTTTCAGGTGGCAGCTGGGCGTCTCTAACGCCTTCGTCTTCTTCTACTTCTACTTCCTTTTCTCTGGCCACGCCCTCTGTTGCTTTGGCATCGCCGTCTTCCTTAATAACCAGGTCGCTACCCAGTCCCGGTTCGCTCCAAGCCAGAATTAGTCAAATCATCAGCGATAATGAAGCTATTGTTGAAACCAGGGATCCCTTGTGGGCGAAGCGGTTTATGAGGCAAACCAGCAAAGATAAGAATTCGAGCAAAGCCTTGGTACTGATCCCAACGACGGCCGTGGGGTCCACGTCGCCCATGTCAATGAATGACAGCGCCAAACATATGCGCGAACGCAGTTTGAGTTTCTCCGTCGTACGGCTGGAAGAGTCACGGGGCAGTCCAGTCATTCAGTACTCGGGCAAAAGCGCACCGGTAAACCATGGACTGAATGCAGTTAATATGCTCTCCGTGACCGAAGACCTGCACCGGAAGCGGTGCCACTCAGAAGGGCCTGTGGCATCCCAGAATGCGTTGTTGTGTTCGTCGGCCTCCCCAGCCAAATCAGCGCGGTACGAGAACCGACCTGAATCCTATCCGGGAGCAGACTTGAGTGGTGCCATAATGGTGGCTTCAGGAGCGACTTACAGTCCGAAACCTAGCCAAGGCTCGATTATCAAAGACTTACTGCTCATGAACCGGACCAGCCGGTTATCTCGAGACGAACCTGACCAGAACAGCCGGGTGACGCCCGTTTCCAACTACGCAGATTACCAAAAGTACTACCGAAGCACTAACAGCAGCAGCGAATCAGAAGGAGGCGCGCTGAATTTGAGCATCAGTCGATTACCCGCCTTACCGCCACGCCCTCCTAGCGGCCAGGGCCATAACAGCAACGCGAGTCCTGTGCCCATGCATGAGCATCGGAACAGCAATCTGATCGCGAGTTTGGGTTCAAGTTGGTCTTTGAGAGCCCATGAAGAGCAGAGCCAAGCCTTAAATTCGGTACTGCCCTCCAAATCGTCTTCTTTACAGCTCTTTGGGGGCCAAGTGCAAATCTGCGATGGCGACGAGAAACGCATTTTGCGAATCGACGCCTCCGGGGTGACGCCGGACGATAAAAGCGGGGAAATGAGGATTTCTTACGATCCTCCGTCGACTTTGTTGGTGTCCATTGCCAATTCCGGGTTGAATAGCGGGGGCGGGATTGTGCAGGAAAAGGTGGTGGTGCGATCCTCAGTCGGGGGACCTATGGGATCGGTCGGAAAATCCCCGTTCAGTAGCGCGTCTTCTTCACGCAACTTCTTCTTACCGGCCACGAGCTTTGACCCTTCATTGTCCATCATCCCAGTGACCAAAGTATGGTCGCATCCGCCTGAGGTTCCGGGGATTCCTGGTCCTGCGTCACAAGTCGGCATTCCGGAAATTACGATTCAGTCCCCGCCTCCTGCCACTTCATCCAACGACCGCGATCCTATTGCTTACCTGACGTTGAGCCATCCGACGTGCACGACGACGGCCACCTTCTCGGAAGCGGGTACCAAGTTTCTGCGCCCGAATTCGTTACCACTGAAGCCGGGAACGTTTTTACCCAGAAAGATTAGCATGACTGGAATGGATCATTTGGGGACGCCGAACCTGTCCGGACCGGGAATGACGCTGGTGAGTCCGGAGACGCCCCGTCCCCGGAAGTCGTACGGTCAGACCTACCTCAACGGCCACGCCTACACGTATTTGGGCTTAAAATGCTCCACCAGAGTTTATTACTGCTGTCTATCGAGACCGCAGCCGATGTACGTGCTACAGTCTTGCGACCAAAAACTGTCCATGTACTCACAATGGCAAACACGGCCCATCCCGGCCGAAGCGAGTCCATGTGGGTTAGGACCAGTCCAAGTTATGTCGCTGTATGATTCGAGGCATAGACCACGGAGCACCACTGTTGCACAAAGCAATGCTGAGACGCCATTGTTGCTCACCCATTCTTCCTATTGGCTGCACCGTGATCGGGCCAGTCGCTCTTCCGAAGATGGTAGCGACGCTAGAAACTTGGTTGCGGGGGTGACAGGGAATTCACAAGTGCCTTTGTTTAACAGCGCCGATTTATCGACCAATCTCTTGACAAACTCGGTCGAAGCTATCGTAAAGAAAGAAGAAGATGCTCATGAAAAACCTAGTGATGCTGTAAGAATGAGTTCCTGTATCCTACCTTTAAAGCTCCCGTATACTTTAGTTTATTGATGCGAAACAGTCACAGATAGCACTGATGTTTGTTATTGTTTTGCCAACAGATTATCCGGTTAAAAACCGGGAGGTTAAACACTAGTGTGTCATATTGTTGCAAAATGTTCTCCAGAAAAGTGACAAACAGGTGTCATTGATTTAAAAATTGGTAGTTGGATTGGAAATGAATTGGGTTAGGTTAGCTTAGGTTAAAGATTCTCGTAATCTTTCGTTGATGAGAATCGTTAAAACCTGTACTTTCTTTCACTCCATTAGCTGAAAAAAGTTCATAGTTCGAAAAGTGACGGTCATTTTTGACAGCAGGATTTTGTACACACGTTTGTCACTACATCCGGAGAAGGTGTTGTGTTTTGCGAAAGCCTTGTAATTCACGTAGTTGCAAACTTCATTTGCATGTTGCTAATTTAATATTTACTGGAAAAACGGGCTTTGGTTGTGCACTAGCTATTTTTCATTTTCATTTTCAATTTTTTCATTAAACTTGCTGGTTTTAACGAAACGTTGTTCCGAAATACCCCATGCTAACCGCCTATACCGAGCTAAGGTATACGGGAGCCTTAACTCCTTCATAAAATTAATTAATTATTTGTTCTTTTTATGCGTTTGATATTTTTATTATGTTATTTCATTAACTTTTGCTTTTTATTTTGTGTGCAGGTCGAAAGTAGAAGTGTTTTGCCCAAACGGGTGCGTATTTTTGCTGGAGGGTTCAAGTCCAATGAAGATTATACTTATGTCCGAGGAAGAGGTTTGTTGTTGTTATATACTCGACTTTCAGATGGTGTTCTTAACAATGTTTTTGTTTAGGACGTGGGCGGTATGTTTGTGAAGAATGTGGAATCCGATGTAAAAAGCCATCCATGCTTAAAAAGCATATCCGAACTCATACGGATGTGCGGCCTTATACTTGCAGACAATGCTGTTTTAGGTAACTTGAGTCTTAAATGTGTATTACATTTTGCTTGCGGAGCGCGAGATTTATTTGAATTTATTTATTGCAGCTTCAAAACCAAGGGTAATTTGACGAAGCACATGAAATCCAAGGCGCATCACAAAAAGTGCACTGACTTGGGGATTGTCCCTGTTCCCACTGCTGTGGAAGATTGCAACATTGATGAAGAAAGCGTTGCTAAACAGGTAAAAACTCATTTTCCTATGAAATTGCAAGGGTTTCAGTAAAACTTTGATTGGGTTTAACAGGAAAGTCTACGGAAACTTAAAGCACAGTTAGGCGAAGGCGATTCAGACGTGGATATGGACGAAGAGGAGGAGGATGAAGATGAGGAAGAGGACGAAGAGGATGACGAGGAAGAAGACCAGTTTGAAGATGCGGATGAAACCGAGCGGGAAGTGGCACATTCTTTGCTGGATTTGCAGAGCGCCTGCAATGTACCTGACGCCTTGCGAAACGCTAAAGCTGCTGCAGATGCCGGCTTAATTGCTCCTCTGAGCATCAAGCCTAACACGTACCCTTACGTGGGAGGACCAGAATTGTCGCAAGCCTTCAAAGACTCGGTTTCTCATGCCAAGGACTCTGTCATGGTTTGCTCCAGTGCGAGTATTTCGCGCTACTACTTCCCGGCCAAAACGCCGCGCGTTGACGAGACAACAACGCTCACGACAACCATGGCCCAAGGCAATTCAGAAACCGCAATGACTTCTTCTCTCCCGTCTCCGAGCGTACCATCGATTGTCTCGTCCACTGGAGCACCAGCAGTGATTGCTACGGTCACAACGATTCCTTCGGCGACCACCGGTCAGAGTGAACTGCTTCAAATGTATTTGACTGAAAAGGCGTGCAAAGAAGTTGAAGTTAAGCGTAAGCATTGTAAAGAATCATTGCTGCAAGTGGAGACAAACTTGGAACAACCAGGAGTAGCAGAACATTCGCCGATACATCTGAAAGCGCCTTCCTTCGTGATGCCAGTAACGTTGCCGAACCCCAACTCGAGTACGGCAATAACAAGTTCCATTCTCCTGCCCTTCCCCAAAGTCGAAATTACGCATAATGAGGCTTTCAGCAGCAATATGATGGAGGTTTGCGAAGAAATGCAAGTGCCAACAGACATGATGCGAGCGCAGACTTCTGTACCTTTAGTCATTGCCGAAGGAACGTCTGGGAAACCGCGGGCCGAGTTTTTATTGCCTTCTAGTGCGGCTATGGCCCCTTCAGCTTATAGGTTCGTCATTTTCATTTGAGAAGAGGTTTTCATTTTCATTATTTATTTTGATTTTTAATTTGTTTGTATTTAGGGTGACGGATGATGGGAAAACTGCGTGTAGTATTTGCAACAAAGTATTCTCTAAGCCTTCGCAGTTGCGACTTCATATTAATATCCATTATTTCGAGCGTCCTTTTCGTTGTGATGCATGCGCGGTCTCGTTCCGCACCAAAGGACACTTGCAGAAACACAAGCGGTCTGTTAGTCACTTTAATAAGGTAACTAATTGAATTTGTAAAAGTTTGGGCTAGTTTTGTTTACTTTTTTTGTTTACCTAATTTTGTTTACTTTTTTCGATTGGGGTGTTTCAGGTGAACATGAATTTGACCTTTGGGACGCCTAGTACGGAAAATCCGAGACCATTCAAATGCTCGGATTGTTTAATAGCTTTTCGCATTCATGGACACCTGGCTAAGCATTTACGGTCCAAAATGCACATCATGAAATTAGAGTGCCTGGGCAAGTTGCCGTTTGGAACTTATGCGGAAATGGAACGCTCAGGCATGAACCTGAATGAAATAGACACCACCGATTGTCAGAATTCTTTGGAAAGTCTGCAGGTAAACTGCGTTTTTAACAATTACTTTTGTTGTTACTTCGTTTGTTTGTTTTAAACCAATACTCTCGTGTTTCGTCGCGATTTTTAGTCCTTGGCACAGCGGCTCTATAGACAAGATCCTAGCAAGCTACAGCAATGGCAAGCCGAAGTCCAGCGTAGTAGAACAGTCAGTGGATCTTCCGAAGATTTGGATGAAGTAGATGACGTGGACGTTGACGCTGAAGTCGAAGATGGCGAAGATTCAGACGGGGCGCCCTGTCCTGAACCTTTACCTGATCCTTGTCCGGATATCGAACGTTCTTTAGAGCACCGTAGCAAAGTGTGGCCAGCCAACCATAACATTTCACGCGAAAGTGAAGACAAGATGACAACATTGGTTAGTAAAACTGTACATTACGCACTGGACCACGCCAACGGCTTCCCGAACTCCCGTTCTTTGTCAGTTACAGCAGTTACCTATTCCACTACGGTAACCACGAGTAGTTCTGTTAGAAGTAGTACGATGGAAAATCACTTGCAACAAAGACCTGGAACAGCTGGTTCACGTGTGAGCGTGACTCCGATCAGCTCTGGTGTGATCCGCGGTCCTTTAGCCGAAGGATCACCGAACTACTACCACGAACCTCCTCGAAGCCATTGTGCCTTGGAAATCCGTCAGTTGCCCAGCAAACCGAGGTATGAGTATCCTCCCGATATGGACAAAGCCTCGGCTTGTCTGTGCTCAGCCTGTGGAGAAGTATGCGCCAACAACGAAGCTTTCCGAACCCACGTGTTGCAGAAACACCACCCTCAAGCAGTAGCTAGCAGCTCAGCCAATAATACCAATACCAGTAGTGTCGTCAGTCAAGCTAGTACTCCGTCAGCACCTCAAACTCTAATATCCTCTGCGAACTATGCTCCTCCTTCCACTTCAACTTCTACTTCTACGACCTCAATAACGACACTGTGGAATCCGTTAACGCACAAACCATCCAAACCTCTGGACAGCAGGTATCCCTCGTATCAGCGATCTGAAAACAATCAAGTTCGCCTAAGTTTGGATTTCCCTACGCCAACGTCTTTTAGTTTGAATTTACCTCGAGTTTCTTCTCAGCTGAGCTACGCGGAATTGAATCCGGCTTGGGTCAAAGAACAGCAGACTATGTTAGCATATATGGCTTCGAGAGCAGGGACCGCAGCAAGAAATGAGAGCTTCCCCAGCGTTTCGATGGCTACGAGCGCCAGTTGTGATTTGTGTGGGAAGCAAGGATTGAATTCTATGGAATTAAAGCAGCATTTATCGTCTCATGCTCAACCTCGACCTTTTGTGTGCGAGTTTTGTGACGCGGGTTTCACAACGAGACAGTCATTGGAGAATCATATTTTGTTCCACAAAAGACAATCATTATCTTGATACAGGATGGGCGTTTTGTTGGAGAGACAAAGCTCATGAAAGCACTGCCTCTGCTTTTCTTTCTTTATTGTCAGGGGGAGGGGTATAAAGAAAAGCGAGAGAAAAAATTATAGGCTTTCGATAGAATTCGAAAAAATTTGCTCAGTCTCATTTTGTGTTTTTACTGGGAAGTAGAAGCGATCGTGAATTGGGGATTTTATCCAGATTTAGATATATTTTAAGTCGATGTTGTTTGTCAATCTTCACAAGTACAAATGTAAAACGAACGTTTGTAAATAAGTAATTTGGCGCTGGTATTTGTCAGGGTGCTCAGTTTGGTTGCGATGAAGAGTTTTATTGCATCTGACTGTTAAGTAGAAACGAGGTGTTAGAAAGGAGGAATTGGGGGCTTATGTACCGACCGCGGGAAGTGATATGTACCCTTGTGATATTTCAAACCAGTGCAGTAAATGCAATGCTCATCCTATGTTTCTGCGTTTTCATCGATTTGTCTGCAATTTAGATGAAAATAAACCCGTGAGGAATTTGAAGTTCGCGCCTTAACGCGAACGTTTTACGCTCTTTCAAGAGTTCGCATTTCATGATTTAGGAAAGACTGCCGTTCAGGGTTGCTATCTTATCTTGTTTACTACGGTTTCTACCCTCGTGTAGGTAGTGTTTCGTTTTTCTGACGCAAATTTTTACCGTATTTCTAGCGTTACGCGCATATATAAACGTTTGATCCAGCTTTTAAATAGGAGTTTTGTTAAACCCTACCAGTGCAAAGAAAGTTACTCAAAGAAAATTATGTCTTCGGCAAATGGCGACATTCCGGATGGACCGGCAACTGCTTCGGTGCCACTGCCAGATGGTGGACAAGAAGGTCCCATGAAAACGGCCAAACAGCTTGAAAAAGAGGCTGCGAAGCAAGCTAAGCTGGATAAGCTTAAGCAAAAACAAGAGAAGCAAGCACAAATGAAAGAGAAATCGTCGGAGGTTAGTACAGTACACCTCTAATACTCTAATACTACTTTATCTGCGTGCGAATTACTATATCTATCTGGTATTTAGAAGAAAGAGAAACCTGCGAAGAAGTCCACGGCTAAAGAAGTAGCGATAGTTATCCCCGATACTGTTCCCGGAGAAAAAAAAGATGTTAGCGGATCTATGCCGGAAGCTTATAATCCCAAATACGTAGAATCTGGATGGTATCCATGGTGGGAAACGCAGGGTTTCTTTAAACCCGAGTATGGGGTAAGTTAAATATTTTTTAAATCGATTTTTACTCCATTAAAGAACGATAACATATAATTAACTGAAAATTTCATAGAGAAAGAGTATTTCCGAGGCTAATCCTAAAGGCAACTTTGTTATGGTAATTCCTCCACCTAATGTGACTGGGTCCTTGCATTTGGGTCATGCCTTGACAAATTCGGTAGAAGATGCGATAACTCGATGGTAAAATACGTTACTTCCCTTATTTACATTTTTCTAATATTTTTGTTATTTTTTCTAGGCATCGTATGCATGGAAAAACCGTGATTTGGAACCCTGGCTGCGACCATGCTGGTATCGCTACGCAAGTAGTGGTAGAGAAGAAGCTTTGGCGAGAAGAGCAGAAAAGTAGACACGATTTTGGACGGGAGAAATTCATTGAGAAAATCTGGGAATGGAAAAACGAGTAAAACCACGATGATTGTTCTAGCGTGATTTTAGATTTATGATTTTTTTCCCAGGAAAGGACACCGTATTTATGAGCAGCTGAGGATTTTGGGTTCTTCGTTAGACTGGGACCGTGCTTGTTTCACCATGGACCCTAAACTGTGTCGTGCTGTAACGGAAGCTTTTGTGCGACTGCATCAAGAAGGCGTGATCTATCGTAGTACTCGGTTAGTAAACTGGTCAACCTCCTTAAAGTCCGCCATTTCGGATATTGAAGTCGACAAAACCGAACTGACAGGACGCACTCTACTCTCCGTTCCGGGCTACTCTGAGAAAGTAGAATTTGGCGTCTTGGTTTCTTTCGCATACAAAGTGGAAGGTAGCGACGAGGAAATCGTGGTAGCTACCACGCGTGTAGAAACTATGCTCGGCGATACCGCAGTTGCTGTTCATCCCAATGATGAGCGTTACAAGCACTTGCATGGCAAGATGGTTATTCATCCCTTCTGCGACAGAACTATTCCAATTGTCTGCGATGAATTCGTAGAAGTAGGCTTCGGAACAGGTACAGGATCTTTATCTGTCAAATTTTTACTCATGGGACTATACATTTCCTGTATAGGGGCCGTTAAAATTACTCCTGCCCATGACCCCAATGACTACGAAGTGGGCAAACGCCACAATTTACCTTTCTTGACAATTTTCAGTGATGAAGGTGTTATAATTGGAAACTGTGGGCAATTTACGGTACGCTAAATACTGTCATACTCCGAATTAGCTCTGTAATCAGTATCTTGTTTTTGTAGGGTATGAAGCGTTTCGACGCACGTAAAGCTGTGTTGGCAGCTTTACAAGATAAGGGTTTGTTCCGCGAAGTAAAGGATAATCCTATGGTGGTTCCTGTTTGCTCGCGATCCAAAGATATCGTTGAACCTTTGATTAAACCCCAGTGGTATGTCAAATGTGATGATATGGCTGCTAAAGCCATCGATGCCGTCAAGTCTGGGGAGCTTAAGATCATTCCGGAAAATCACAAGAAGACCTGGTTCCATTGGATGGAAAACATTAGGCAATTTCTACTTAAAGCTTTCAGATCACCCTGAGTTAATAATTTTATTGCGACTGTTGTAGGGATTGGTGCATTTCGCGGCAGTTGTGGTGGGGTCATAGAATACCAGCTTATTTTGTTAAAATCAATGTCCCCAATGCCCCAGTGGGAGACGAAGCTGATAGCAAGTTTTGGGTGAGTGGCCGAACCGAAGAAGAAGCTCGCCAAAATGCTGCTCAACGCTTTGGAGTAGCCCTTGATGTAATTCATCTTAAGCAAGATGAAGACGTACTGGATACTTGGTTTTCCTCTGGACTTTTCCCATTCTCCATCTTTGGCTGGCCAGAGGACGTAAAGTTATTCATCATTCTTAACGTTCTTAACACTAAAGTTATGATTCGTAGACCGAAGAACTCCGTGCATTTTATCCAGGAAGTCTATTGGAGACTGGGCATGATATCTTGTTCTTTTGGGTGGCCAGAATGGTCTTTTTTGGACAAAAATTGTTAGGCAAACTTCCATTCAAGTGAGATTAACTATTTTGAATTAGTTAAAAAAATGTTATTAAAATTATTATAAATTAGATTAAGTAATTAAATAATAAAAATAAGGCAATAGGCGCGAGCCTACGCCGGTATTATTAATTTAAAAAAATAGATTAAATTATAAAAAATTATTATACATTTATTATAAATTGGATCCCAAAACGATTTACAACTTTTTTTGTTTAGGGAGGTATACTTGCACGCAATGGTGCGTGACGCCCATGGCCGCAAAATGAGCAAATCTTTGGGAAATGTCATCGATCCTTTGGACGTGATCAACGGAATCACCATTGAGGTAATATTCTCCTTTAGATTGGTGTTTCAAAGTGTCAATTCATGTTTTTTCAGGAACTTAATAAACAATTAGACTCCAGTAATTTGGATCCGAGCGAAGTTGCTCGTGCGAAAGCTGGCCAGAAGGAAGATTACCCTCAAGGCATCCCTGAGTGTGGGACAGACGCTTTGCGTTTTGCTCTTTGCGCGTATACAGCGCAAGGTAATTTAATATTTAACGAAGCGGCAGAGGATATTGATTAGATTTTTTTTAAGGTCGAGACATTAACTTGGATGTACTGCGTGTACAAGGCTATCGTTTCTTCTGCAACAAACTGTGGAACGCCACACGCTTTGCAATGATGTACTTAGGCCAAGATTTCGTTCCTTCGTCTCAAATGGGCACGGTGAGTGGAGTTTCTTCCGTTGTACGTCCGGAATTTTCCGGTGGTTTGGACACCCAACTACTTTACTCCAATCCGTGTCAATTCTTCACTCAATTGAATGCCTACTTGGAGGAACATAGCTACGTCCAAGACTATGTTATGGCCTCTCATGATCACTGTCTGTGGAATTTGTTGTTCGATGAAAAGTTAGTGACGAGAGATGGCGAAATTCACCCCAAGTTTTGGAAATGCCAACACGTCTCTCGCTGGAGTATGCACATAGCTCGTCGAATGGGGGAAAATCTGCAAGGAAATCATGTGGAAAAGTCACAGTCGTTACAGGTGAAGCACCGGCTCGCCAAACAGTTGCTTTCTCTACTTTTGGATGAAAACTTGTAGTCCAAGTTTGCTTGTATTCAGTTTTTTTACCTTTAGTTTAATTGTTTACTTTGTTTGTTGGTTTACTTTGTTTTCATTTAATTACTGTACTTTATCACATGCTTTTGTGTTTCAGTGGCCGTCTGGTTTGAGTTTGATGGATACGTGGATTCTGAGCAAACTCTCCTTAGCCGTAACGGCGTGCAACAAAGGATTCGAAACGTATGACTTCCCCCAAGCTACTACTGCTTGTTACAATTTCTGGTTATACGATCTTTGCGATGTTTACTTGGTAGATTTACCTCATATTGCACTTCATACTGCGTAAAATTCATTAATGAAACTCTGCTTTAGGAATATCTCAAACCCGTATTTCAAGGAACTGACGAAGCAGCAATTAATACTGCCAGACATGTGCTATACGCTTGCTTGGATACAGCTTTACGCCTAATTTCACCCTTCATGCCTTTCCTTTCCGAGGAATTGTACCAGCGTTTGCCCCGGAGAAAAACCGATTGCCCACCTTCTATTTGTGTGACGCCTTACCCCTCAGATGCCGAGGTATTTCTACGGTTCAGAAGTTTTTTCCTCTGTTCAATGGTCGCTTTTATAGTATACGTGGAGAGATGAGACACTGGAAAGCGAATGGGAATTTGTCCAACGTGTAATCCATACTGTGCGTTCCACAAGAGCGAGTTATAACTTGCCCAACAAGACTAAAACAGAATGTAAGTAAAAGTGGTAGCTTATTTATAATTCTGTTATTTATTTTTTTTGCGTCTTTTCAGTGTATTTGAGGTGCAAAGAAGAGGCTGGTCCTCTACTTAGCAAGTTTAGTGGCGTCATCTCCACTTTAGCGTACTGTTCCCTCGTGAAAGTTGCGAACGACGTACCTACTGGATGCGCCATTGTGACTGTCTCGGATCGGTGCGAAGTCCACTTAGTCCTGAAGGTAAACTTACTCCTAGTTCTTTTTCCAGGAATAAGCTTTGGTTTTTGCAGGGGTTGATTGATGTCAGCAAAGAAACAGCCAAGTTATCGAGTAAGCAGGATACGTTAAAAACGCAGTTGACCAAGTTGCAAACTGCTATGCAAGTGCCCAATTACACTACCAAAGTGCCCCAAGAAGTACAGACTGCTGATAGCGCAAAACAGGTCCAACTTGAGACTGAAATTCAGCAAATTATTGAAGCCATTGCTACCCTGGCTGCGTTGGAATAATTGCAAACTTGTCTGCTATTTATCAATATTCTTTGCTAGGGTGGCTCGGTTTTATTATACATGAATCTGGGATGGGAAAACCGAGTTACACGAAGAAAATAAAAGTATAAAAAGATAAAAGCACAAAAGACAAACGGAAGTTTCCTGGTATTACAGCTATAAAAGTGTTATTAATAATTATATGTTGTTAAAATAATTGTATTAATTAATAATGTAATTATATATTAAAGTTTGTATTATTGTTTTAATGAAATTCAAGTTTCCCTCGTTATTCAAGCAAGCCGGAGAGAAGGGTCTTGACGCACCTGTAGCAGGTAGCGTGCAGGTTGTTAGGCTTAACTCACTGGTCGTTGTCTTTGGATTTGTGATTATAGTGAACACAGTGAACTTTGATTGTTTGTTTGCTGCTGACTTGATTAAGTATCCTTGTATCCATCAGGTAAAGAGCCACATTTATTTAATCAACAAGACTATCCCATAACATTGATGGTCATTAAAATTGATATGCAAATATTGTACTGGATTGGATATCGGTTCCTTGCCCCTTGTTGCGCTTTCTTTGGCTTGGCCCTTGGGAAAGGCAGACCATAAGAGATCGGCGATTGGATTTTTTTCTTTCCTGTTTCCTGTTTCGTGCAGGTTTAGACTTGCCGGTGTGTCCTTCACAGCTTTGCACCAACATAAAAAGAAAATAATGGCGAAAAAACCACCTAGTTTGCTTTCAGCGTTGAATCGTTTTAGTTGGTGTTGACCAGGTAGCATAATTGCTCGGTTTTTCTGGAATTCTTGCCAAGGATCTACTGAAAGCGAAAAGGCAAATTCCTCGCTTGAGATTGTCTATCTCTGGTAAGCCTACCTTCCACGTGCTCTTGTTTTGTTGATTTTCAACAGATTCTTTCAGTTTTGTATATATGTTGTAAGCCAAAAGTTGTTTGCCTCTCGTCCTCCAACAGGTGTAACACATGCAAAGCAGCCTCAGATCAGCAGATATATTTAGCCTAGCTGTGTTGAGAAACCCAACAGAACAGCAACACGTTCAAATTCAAGGCTCGTCTTCGCATGTTGTAACAAACTATAACAAACTGAATTAATCCAAGATGCTTTCACGCTTTTCAACTCGGCCAGTCTATACCTCACCTGTGGTAGCGAGACCGACGTTCATTCTCATATTAATAGCCTCGTTTAATACAGCCATTAGTTCTACATCCTTAACGACTCAAAGCATCTCTTCAAATGAACTTGATGGCTTTTGCTTTGCCCACAAACTCGCGAGTATAAATAGGTCTGCTTCCTGGCTTCTTGAGCTACGACACATAACAAACGGCTCCGCTGCACTCTGGCAGGGCATAGCCAGCAAATTACATGTCTTCTTACCCCCTTTTGCACCTCATCTCCTCTTCTGGCCCTCTCTCAATATGGGCCTGCAGCCAGACGCCTAGAACGCCTTGGCATCTAAAAACCGAGCGTCGTTAACGTCGTCGTCTCACTCACGCCAAGCTCCGCTCCGTGAAACGTTAAATTGTTCATTGAAACTTTGTGTGAACTTTTTTTGCTCTAACTTGCTCAAATCATGGCTGATTCCAGGAGAAAGTCAATCATGGATCAGGTGACTGCGTTGGAAAACCGCGAAGCTAAATCGCTCGTGGTTAATTATCTTGTCATTATCTTGTTATTGGGTATCTTGTGGCTGTTGTATACTGGGGTAAGTTTTTCTCACTCCAACTTTCCAATTTCACCTTTCAACCACACTTCCGAAATATTTCTATCCATTGTTTACTATGTCTCCTTTTGTGAATCTTTGGTATAAAAGACGAGAGATTCGTACTATTTTCAATTCACCTTGTGTTCCTCGAACTCCACCCCCAAGTCATTCTATTAATAACTATTATTTTATCTTACGGGTGAAATTGGGTAAACGCGTGTTGCTAAGAAGGATCTTTTTCTTTCTTTTTGTGTATTTTTTAGGCATAAATGGATTAATAATGATGCTGATCGGTTGTATACGGCCCCGGGACGACGTATTTCTGCGTTTTAAAAACCGCATCATTAGCCAGCAAAACTCAGAATTACCTCGTCCCATTTGAAGATTAAAGAAAAAAAAATCCCTCCTACCTTTTTACCATATAAAAAAGTTGTGTCTGAATCATTTGTCCGTCCATTTTTGAATCCCTTTTGGAAAGCCATGTTAGACCACCCTGTACCTACCTCGGAACCGCCTTCGCATGGCCACGCCCACCATCTTCACGCCCACGCTCGGCCTTGTCGTACGTGCGGCCAAACACATCCTCATCACGAACCACACGTTTACGACTATGCCGGCGAAGTCGACGAAGACCTCACGTGCCATATTTGTCTTCAGCCTTTCGTCATTCCCCTAGACACGCCTTGTGGACATACCTTCTGCCAAGCTTGCCTTTTAACTTGTTTAGAGGCCCAATCTCGCATTACTCCGAATGCTAATCATTCTAGCCGAGGAGGCGTACCTTCCTATCCGCAGCAACTTTGTCCCATTGATCGAAAGCCCTTGTCCAAGGAATTATGCCTACCGTCCTCCATCGTTCTTCGCAAGTAAGCCTCCACTGTATTTGTTTTTTTAAATTTTCCCTTTGTTTCTCAAGTTTGGAGCACGATTTCTTATTTTGGAACTATCAATGTTTATTAAAAAAGAAACGCTAGGATGGTAAAGCTTTAGGGTTTGTGATGGACAGGTTCCAAATGGTAATTAAGGTTTTTGAACCAGTGCCAGACCCCCGTAGAACTCAATTATCGTCACTTTTAAGGGAGTATTTTATTTCGGGCTGGAAACATCAAAATTGTAAAGGAACGTTTGAAGAGATCAGTTTCCCTCGGAATATTTTTCCTGCTTTTCTTTTGCCAAAACCTGGTATGGTTCATGAGACGTGAAGAACATTTTCAACTTTAAGCGTCAAGGGAAGATATAGGTGAGAATGTGCAGCCTTTAAAAATAACTTTGGGGCGGAATGCAAGGGACATTCGTTGGTACTCATCCCAAAGAAGGCGCTGCAGCACAGGGCGAATGTTCCGGTGACGAATTTAGCTCGTTTGGTGTTACCAAACATTGTAGGAAACCAGGCGGAAACGCTTAAAAGCATCTTAACGATATAAACACAACTCTCGAGACAGCTCTTTCGTTTGTATTCGCATCTACGACAGGCAGGCCCGTACCCAGAATTTTTCGGGGGGGGGGGGGTAACCCGAGAACTTGAATTCCTATTTTTGTCGTATACCTCTTTCCGGTAAGGAAAGGGGGATACGAAAAAGTTATCGCATTGTTCGAGCTTCAAAACGGTCACAAAACCAAAGCTCAATTTGAAATAAACTTCTCAAATACCACATATGCTAGAAAAACGTATATTTTTCATTTGCGGAATCTTTCGATGGGGGTTTAACCCCCCCCCCCTGGGTACGGGCCTGACGACAGGTACTGGATAATCTAAAAGCTTAAAACGTAATGGAGACGTACTTTGGCGATTGGCCACCAGAGAAATTTGCGTATGTTAGCAAATCGTTAGCATTTGGCTCAGACCAGTCAGTTAGGGAGTTATAATTAGCTTTGTCAAGCCAGCCAGAGTGTTATTCATAACAGAAAGGCGTCCTTTTTGTTGTGGCGGCGCTTTTTAGAAATTCACAAACTTTTTTTAAAAATAATTTTGTTTTCATTCTACGTTTGGCAGGCTGCTCGAAAAGTTGACAGTGCGCTGCCCGAATAACTCCGTTTGCCAAGCCATTTTACCCCGTGGACAGCTGGAAGATCATCTCAAGTATCGTTGTGAAGGATGCTTCGTCAATTGCGTCCACGCGCCATTGGGCTGTGCATTACGAGGGCCGGTACGAACCGTTCGTAAGCATCAGACCACGGAATGTCAGTTTGGCAGTCAGAACAGCAACGGCGCAGCGGTCGGAGGTGGAATAGGAGGCGCAGCTGGGGCTAATGGAAACTCGGAGCGGACCAACACACCTTTATTGCCGCATGACATATTATGGTTGGAACTGTCAAGGCCTTCGCCTACGCAGGCGTGGGGAATTTCGGTTGTGGGCGGGGCTGATACTCCTCTCGTAATTTTTTTTATTCCTAAACAGTTTGTTTTCATTCCTAAATTTTTTTAAAGTTGTTACACCCCCGAAAAGAAGTTTAAAAAAAAAAAAAATTCTTGTTTACCTTAGCGTTGTTTGGTTATTCAAACGTGCGGTCACCCTAACGGCAGAGTTTTACGACCCGGCGACCAGTTGGTATACTTGGACCAAACCGATTTAACTCCGGTGACGCATCTGCAATTCGCCAGCTTGCTCAGGAAAGCTGGACAGAAGATTAATCTGGGTGTGTATCGTGACACGAGTCGTAAACGAACTTATCCAGCAGGTTAGCCTTTTTTTTCTGGTACAAAGTACCAACTGGTTCTCCAATAAGTGTTACCTCTGCTTCTTTTTTTGTGTTTAGAGCGTTTGGTGGTCACCTTACGTAAAGTTTTGGGACAAGCATTGGGAATTCGACTCACTCGAGGACCTGCCAATAGCGTCAGCATATTAGAAGTCATTGAAGACAGCGTAGCGGACCAAGATGGACGACTTAAACCTGCTGATGTCCTACTGACCATCAATGGAGAAGAGGCTGGAGCTCAGAATCTCGAGTTGGCATCCCAACTGATCCAAGTAAGCTTGTTTTTTTTTGTCAAACATTTTCTAAAATTGTATTCTTTTTTTTTTAGAGTCGTGAAATTGTGGTTTTGGAAGTAAAGCGCACATTAGCTCCGCAAGGTCTCGAGTTGGCAACACCAGCCCCTCTGCCACTGCCACCAAAACCACGCCACCATAAGCATCTATCTGTTTCACACTCAAGGGCCAAATCGGCTCCAGAGGATTTGATTCGTTTTCCCTTGGATGCAGGTACTATTGCATTCGAGATAACTTTACGAGCAAGGCTGATGTAATTGTCTTGTTTATTTTAGCCAAACGCATGCTTTCGCTAAGCGTCTACACACCCGAAGATAAAGGCGAAGCCAGTAGTGCCAGAAGCCAATCCTGTGAAACTTTAGATGATTCGGGCACGTCGTCCAACAGTTCCTTGCCCCCAGGCGTAGATCTCACCGGTGATGAAGTCGTTTTGAAGCACTTGAAGGAAATTACGATCGTTAAGGTATCTTGCAGCGCTTAGTTTAGTTGTAACTTCTAATACGTATTTTGATTTCTTAGAAATGCGGAGAAACTTTAGGATTGCGTATTGGAGGCGGATTGCGCCAGCATCAAGCTACATGCGTTTACGTTTCCAATCTCCACCCTGATGGCTGCGTAAGTCGGGCTGGAACTGTAAAAAGAGGCGACGTCTTGTTGGCGGTTGGCAGTCAAAGTTTGGTGGGTATCAGCCACCAGCAAGCCGTGGTCGCGCTCAAGTCTACTTTGGGACAAGCGCAACTTTGCTTGAATATCTACCCGGCACCTGAATTCTCACCCGGACCGGAGTTGTTTACACCAACCTGGTTATATTGGCAGCAACTACCAGATGTTCTACAGTTTCCCAAGCACGTCGAATTGGCACGAGAAGACGATGCTGGCAGTTGGGGTTTTAGCGTGGTAGGTGGCGCTCGAAATGATGACAGTGATGAGCCAGAGCCTATCCACGTCTTGCTCATTGTGCCAGACTCGCCTGCGGGCCGAAGTGGCGCTCTCAGATGTGGCGATCGTCTCTTGGCTGTGGACAATCAGAATCTCCAAGGATTAGATCACAGCCGAGCTGTGGTTTTGCTTAAAGCTACGGGTCAAACCATCAAATTAATGACTTTGTCTTGGCCGGGCACGGAATTATAACTGGGGTCTTAACTTATAAGCAATGGGTGCAACCTAGGGATGATCAGGTTCTCTTTTATTTTGGCCTTTTTATTTAATCTCCATAATGGTTTATTTCAACCCACGTTCGATTTACCTTAATTATGTGCTCTCTAAACTCCTTTCGAGTGACTCTTTCCTTCGGCCTTATCCACAAGTAGCCATTCTAGCCTGCTCTATTCTCTTGTAAGAATTGAAAAAGTGCAGTCCGTGCAAGGTGCACTGTATGGTGTGTCTGGTTTATCCTTGTTCCCTTTCAGTTGTAGCTCCGTTTGGCAAACAATGATGTGAACTTGGTATTTTTTATAGAGCTAGTTTCGTTTGCATGTTTTGACTGTGTGCTGTGAGCTATTTTTATTTTGTCAGCTGCAGAAAGACAAGAAAGGTCAACCATGCCAACTTGTTGCGTAATAGTGCGATTCTTTGTTCGTACTGTAGGCTTTTTTCCCTGCGTCAAATAGCCTGCTTGAAGCGTAAAGGGCCTCGCAATACAGCCGAATTTGTTATTACTTTCTACACGTGTTATACTACCAATAAATTATCGTACCGCAGAGGTCTACAGGAACGCTTTGACATTTCAAAGTGATTCGAATTTCCTGCGCTAACGTAGATTAATAGTAAATACTTTTTGTCCATTTGCAAGATTGGTCGCGCTCCAGCATTGCCAGTTGCCACTAAATGACGCGTTTAGGGATCAGATGTGCTGCAAACTTCTGGATAGCTTCCATGCAGTTCGTGGTCTCAACTGCTCCAAAAACGATGGAGCAACGTTTCCTCGAATCGAAACCCCGTCTAAAAAACTAAATATGTATCCTTTCTCTGTACCTTATGCCACCTTCCCGACAGGGTTCCTTTACCCATATTCGAAATTGTTGTGAAGCTTCGGCATCAGGAGCGCGAATATCGGGGATAGGAAACCGAGCAGTATAAACAAAAAAATACATAAAGAAATATAGCTATATTTACCCCTATATATACCACATGCCTACATACACGTAACCTAACCCTATCTATGTATCTAAATGTATATATGCACTTCCTATACATCTAGTGCACACCACCTTGGTTTGTATGATGGGTTTATAGATGTTTCAATTACATACAAAAAAAAGCTCATGGTCACGTGGACAACACGCACGACTGGTGATCAAGAGTATCCCGGTTCGATTCCCGTTCTCGGCGTTTTTATTTCGTCGAAAAAAAACACGAAATAATAACTGGTTCCGTTTCTCTGTACCGTACGCCTTCTCGGCAAGGTTTCTATACCCATATTCGATATTGTGAAGCCTCGGCATCACGAGCTTGCATATTGGGGATAGGAAACCGAGCAGGGAAGTTGGGAACAAGGAAAGTGGCGAGGCAATTTTTCCAGATTTTTAGGGACCTTTTAGAAGGATTTAAATGTGTATAAATCGAACAATAGATGGAACATTATGCAACATACACTGTAGACAGCTTACTTCATATGTTGGATTTATAGAAGTTTCAACATCCCTTATATGTAAGCGTATGACTGAGTGGATAAGACGCATGGCCTGTGATCGGAAGGTCGCAGGTTCGATCCCCGGTCGTGGCACTTTATTTCGCGATAAAAAAACGAAAATAAAATGGCTTCCTCTTTCTATCTTCCCAGCGAGGTTCCTATTCCTATATTCGAAATTGTGTTGCTTCGGCAGCATGAGCTCGAATATTAGGAATTGGAAACCAAGCAGGGGAGTTGGGAAAATGGGAAGGGGCGAGGCACTCAATTTTTGACGATTTTCCAAGGGGGGGACCCTTGATACAACGTTATTCCTTATGGAGAAAAGCCCTGAACAAGCTTTCCCAGCTCGAAAAAAAGCCACGCCCACTTTTTGACCGAATCCACCAATAGGATTCGTACTTTTTTGGGTAGGCCCCACCCCTTTGAGCGGATTTTTTGAAAAATTACGCACAAATGTTACAAATTATCGCTTTTATTTCTAAAATTACAAATCGCACAATAAAAATTAATATTTTTTTGGAAACTAGATTTTGGAACTTTTTTGTTCAACAAATAAGGAATTCTAGTGGGAAGAAAAACATCTCATTTGCATAATTTTAGAATCCAATTTTTAAGTCTAAGAAAAGTTAAAAAACAAAAATTCCAACAGATCTAAAAAACTTGTACAATAATACACAAGTCAAACCCACACGGTGCTTTGCAGTTTTGGAAGAATGACCGCTAGAGCAATGTTTCTGGAAGGGGGCTATAGGGCTAATGGCAATACGACACAAGGACGACTTGAAAGAAGGCCGCCGGATTCTGACACAAGGCCGAAGAGTCCATAATCTTGCAAGGGACCAAATTAAATGACGAAAATGAGGAGCAAATTGATCTGATCCTGGACACTGATTTCAAATGGAGCATCACAATCATTTCCTGCTTGATCAGCTCTTCTGCCTAACAAATGATGTATCATTTACTGTTTGTCGTTCTTGTTTGTCGAAAAGAAAACTTACATTTCCCTTTCCTTTCCGGTCCCGGCAAAGAACTAAACCCCCTGCAGTAGATAACCTGGCCATCTGAACATCTCTCATCTCGTTGATGTTGATATTCAGCCAAACCCTCCAGACAGGGTTCCAAGCGTTGTAGCCACAATTCTAAGCGCCACTGACTTGAAAGGGAAAAAAAGAACCATTACAGTATTATAAAAAAATTAGAAGTTACAAACTTACTCCATTTCTTCAATCCACAGACGAACTCAACCCTGGACTGCCCGTTTTCCATCGGGATCCATAGTCCACCTAAACCACGCCCCAAAGGCGACGTAAGAACATCCACGGACTCAGCTAGGGCGGCGAGCAAAGGCTAAGGCAAGGGTTGAATGAAGAGCTGATCTTTATCTTCGGTACTGCAGCTGGAGAAATCGCCAGTGATGCACGAATAATCTTCTTTAGGAATGCCTTTGCTATTTAATAGCAAGGAAAGAGCACTAGGGCTCAGAAGAGGAAGTCTAGAGCAAAAAAACATTAATAATACACAAATAAAAAACACCATTTGAGAGAAATTATCAAAGGATATCACCTTACCCTTCAAAGAATCATTGCTGTCGAAGAACTATACGCCGTCTTCCGCATCAACAACTCACCATCTTCCTTTACTACTCTTGTGGGAATCTACAGACGCCATACGATTGAAGTAGACAAGATTA